>PVHX01004122.1:82236-131002 GCA_004024805.1 Geosciurus inauris
AAAAAAAAAAAAAAAAAGAAAAAAGAAAAAAGAAAAGAAAAGAAAACTAAGGAACAGATAAATTGTGTAAAGAAAATATTTTTTTATTAAAAGTCAAAAGTAAGAAAAAAGAGAACACATCCATAGCATATCTATTGGGTCCTAAAGGATATTGCAATTTTTGAAAAAATGTGATCATTAGGTGATTTTAAAAAGTAGAAATTAATTTTGCCTCAGTGCTCGTCAGTGTGGTCACTGTTATATGGTCAGCAAGCATGGTTCAGCAGGCTATGGACTGGGTGACATTCAAATGCATGACTTTCCTGACCAGATTTTCCATGTCTGTTTTATTCATGACTGTACTGACAGCTGGCACAGGGGTCAGGCACAGCATGCACTCTAATGTTTATTGAACTTATGGTCACCTCTTTGACTTATCCTGACTTTTGTCAACCACTTATGAAAGCGATGTAGTTTCTTCTCAGCCTTCTTTGCCTTTTGCATGGCAAAGTGCTTTACTATGGGATATTATTAGCATGTTGAAAAAAAGACCAGAGACAAGAAACAAGAGGACTCATGTTATTATAAAAGAAGCTTATTAACTTCTAAAGCAATGCTTAACATATATTGCTTTAGCGAGTATCTTATGTTAAATAGTTATTTATGTTAAATAGTTATTTAAACTATAGTCTATAGAATAAAGAGCAAGTTTTGCAAAAGAACATTAAATTACAATATTGTAACAGATTACATTATATCATTATAACAGATTATATTATATCATTATAACAGATTCCCTTGTTTTCAAACACCTCGTTTTATTTCTTTTAATATATGAGCCTTTCCTTTGGTATCTTAGTTCTAAAATCTAATAAAGTACATAATACTTATAACAGACATTCAGGTTCATTAATTCTAATTTTACTGATATATATAGATGAATATAATCCAAATCTGCTAATTTCCTTGTAGTTTAAAGGTATTTCCCTTAATATTTCTGTCAACTATAGCTCTTTTAGTATGGTTTCTATGGAATAACCTTCCATTTTTTAGTTTCTAATTAGAGACATAAATAAGGTCAGTATTTTTGAGTTTTAATAAATTTTATATTTCCTGCATTGCTCTCTCTTTTTCTAATACATTTTAGAGGTCCTTTTTCCTCATCCCATAGGATTTTTTTTCCCCTATTCTGTAAATGGAGTAGTTATAAGCCTCCTTTTTTCAAATTCATAGAATATTATCTTTATACCCAAACTGAAGATTTGAAAACATATTCATTTATCTAGATCACTCCATATTACTGTTTCTTAACTATGACAACTCTTTTTGAAAATATTTTATACATATATTTATGTAATATTAAAATGTGAAAATCTCTAAATAAATAACCCTGAGACAATAGAGGCATCTCTGTTGCCACAGTCCCACCCTCGGACCTAAGGAGCGAGAACCTATCTCTGGGCCTCAGGCATCAGAAGAGTTCTGTTTTGACTGTCCCCACACTGCTGTCCTCTCTATGGCACAAAGAGTCCATAGCCTGAATGACCACAGCCTCCTTCTGGGATGTCTGTCTATAGCCCTCAATTCCTCATCCACACAGCCCAGGCATACTTTCTCAGCCTCTGAGGGGTTTGTCCTTGGTCCATCCTCAGACCACACTCACACCAGTATGTGTAGTCCTAGACTGAGGAATGGCCAGGGGCAGTTGTTTGTGGATAATGTGACTAGATCTTGTGTATGCAGTCCCTTCACAAAGAAAAAGAAAAAAAGGAAAAGAAAAAAGGGCTAATAAGTGGGATAAGGATGGGTTCCCTCCACCAGGTAGGTTTTTCTCAAACATTAACTCCAGTAATTATAAATTCAGGTTTGCCTAGAAGATCATTGTGGAGATAAATTGTCAATTTAGCGGAGCAGGAAGATCTTATTTAGCATTTTGTTGGCTTATTTATATTTTCAAATATTTTGATATGTGATATGTGGGCTTCCAATTGTTTTCATGTCCTGGGCTCTGAAAATATTTAGAGGTGAAACTACTCACCAAATTCTTTCTTATTTTCAAGTTCAGAAAATAGGCTTGAAACTTAGATCCTTCATTGTACTGTCCACTTTAAACTGAGATGGTAAGGCCAAGAAATGACATTTTAAGACATAATTAAGTTAGAGTACACTGGAAATCTGCTTATTCCCCATGGTTTCATTTCTTGTCTTAGACGAATGTAAATTGAAAGGATAGGCAAACAAGTGGACAGTGGTGCTTCACAGAAAGGCCACGAGGGGCGGCACTTTTTACTATGGCTGCCTCCGTCATAGTTCAGTCACTTTTTCTCCTTTACAAGCTGCTTCATTAACATAGAGCTGGTTCCTGTCCTTATCCTAGGTATCATTACTATGGAATTGGCATCAAAGAGAGCAGTGCATATTACCACTCCGTTTATTCTGGAAAAGGCCTGACAAGGTAGAGTTGCACCATATTCAAGAAAAATTCTCTGCATTTTTCAAGCATGTGTAATGTCTATTGAAAAAATGGTTTTCTAATTTTGCTCATCAAAATGTTTCCTTTTAATCATCAAACATTATTGTCAACTTTTGTGTGGGCATTTATAATTATGTACTCCAGATTACTAGGTAAAATATGTAATTTGTAATAATGAGAAATTAATGGTGAACTAAGTGTACCAGAGAGATGCAGAAGAAAAACCAAGGAAGTAGAATTGTTTTTAAATTAGTATTTATTCATAAGGCTTATTCTATATTCAAGTTGAATTCAATAAAATAAAAGCAGAAAAATATTCCCCCCTCAGAGATAGCTTGTATTAAAGATCTATGTGCTTGACTAGCATCTTACTAATTTGAGAAGTTTATTATAATAATCATAATTACATATACCTTAAACATCACCTTACCACAGTAAGATGAAGCTGCTGACCTGTTTGGGGTCTATGATTGGAAAAACATATATGCATATAAAAACTGCATTACCCTAAGCTTCCATTAACTATCAGAAAGAGAGTATTAATAAATGAGGTGATAATCAATGAAATAAATGACAGTCCAAAATTATTTTTTTGAAAATACTGAAACTGAATAATTAACGCAGCATCTGAGATTGCCTTATGGTATAATTTACTGAGAATTACTCTTATCTCTAAAAAAATAAATTATTTAAAAAAACTATCTTGTGAAAAAGAAATTTTGGTCACTTGAGCTATACTAAGATAAATTTGTATATTATAAGCAACATAATGACAGTTTTTTGGGCTCTACCCTCTATAAAATGTAAATAAAGGCTGGAACAGACACACTATTTAATATCTAGTGTTCTTTGCTTGCCTCAACTCTTGCCTGGCTTCCCTAAATACCTTTCCTTTTACTTTCCCCTAAAAGACATTTTTTAAGTTGAGAAAGATGTTTGAGTTTTTTCTTAGGAAAAAAACAAATTTCTGCAGTTTATTTCACTAATCATGGTATGAAGTTACTACTTTTTTAGTTCAATTGTATTTTCTTGAATGCTATAACTCTAATTTCTTTTTGAACTAATGGAAAATATGCTGATTTTTAAGGTTTTCTGGGAGCAAGCTGAAGAATGAGGTAAGAATTATTTTCATCTCTATTTTACATCTGCTATAATATGTTACAAATTCAGCAAAACATATTAATCATCCCAGTTGGCAAATATAGAAGTAAATATTACTTATTAGGAGCCACTTGAATAACTGAGGACTTCAATACAGCTCAGTCAGATTCAGGGCAATAGATGGATGTTTACGTGGACCTACTGACAATTCCCAGTTAACTTAGGAGGGATAATTTTTCAGCACTCCTTAATATCGTATATTAGGAGATATTTTTAAAAGCTATCATGATTCAAGAAGTTTCCACTTAAATATAAACAAAAAGCCTAAGCTGAGGATATGAATAGAATGGGTATTTGGACTGAGCCCATTTAGAAACTAATAGTTATCAAGAAGGTCCAAAAGCTATGCTATACTATGTTTTTTGTTTTGTTTGTACTACTTTGTACACACACACACACACACACACACACACAACCTCTTTTATATAATCTTTTCCCCTCTTATTTCCTCTCCACCCCCTCCTTAAAGAACAGATCAGCAAACTGACTTTATCTAAATGAGTTAGATTACCATTAGGGACTGCATGGCTAATGAGGCACATGATAAGGCCTTCATTATCCTCAACTTAACTAATCATTAAAACGAGGTGCCACAGAACCAAGGGCACATGACAATGTGTTGCATGGTAAATCTAGACCTAAGGTAAATTGTAACTCCATTAGTCTGATGAAATGATGCGAGTATATTATCTTAAGAAATAACAAAAGCCCCTGATCCTCTGAAATGACCAATTTCTTTCCAGTATTTTTAATACTGTTAATGGCTAATTACATAGTAAACTTCTCCAGATTGCTTTTTTAAATCCATGAAATAATAGCTTTTTATTATATAAACAATAGTGAAACTGCAAAAATATTGATTTAGAAATACACTTCGGTTCACTAAGGATGAGGTCAATACGAATTATAAGTAATTTCTCTCAGGTGTTCTTTCTGCCTGTTTGGAGAGGCTGGAGGTATGAGTGACATCAGGTGACATGAGTATGGCATGCTTTGATTCACAGAATAAGAGAACGATGTTTCTCAAGCCTCCTTTCTCTTCCTGAGAAGAATACACAACAAATTCAGTTGTAGATATAGTTAATGAGGATAGAATAAAATTTAGGTAGACATTAAAGCCTACGTGTTTATGACAGATACCTGAAGGAATACTAATGTACCTTTATGAAAAATGGCTATAAGAATTACAGGCTTCCGCAAAGCTTAGAAATAAATGCTTTTTAAAAGTGACAGTAAAATATTTGCATAATAAAATTGAAATTTAAAAAAGTATTTGGTATTTAGGGTGACCAACCTTCCCTGTTAGTTTAGGACATGGAATATTCAGTGCAAACCTGTGTCTGTTTCAGGTTATTTGAACATTAGTAACTGAGAGGGAGGGAGGATAGGTGCTAGCACTGTTAATTTACCCCTAAGGAAAATGAAGCTGAGACATTTATTTGCTTTTTTAAAAAAAATTCAAAGTAAGCCTCTATTAAAAAACAAAACAAACAAACAAACAAAAAACTGTAGTCAAGATCTTAAAAAAACAGATGTTACAGGTTCTAGGGCAAAGTAGCAAATGGATTGATTTGGTCCTGCCCTCACAGAACTTTACAGGGTAGCAGAGAAACATCCCTTGAACAAGTGATTATTAGACATTATAAAGGACAGCATGGGGGTAATGGTGTTAGGGGGATTAAGGACATTTCTCATAGGAAATGATATTAGAGAAAAGAACTAAAATAAGTGGGAGTTTGGAAGAGGAGGAGAATAGGGAAGAGGAAAGAAGAGGGGTCCAGACAGACGGAATGGGCATAAGTCAGGGTTTCTCAGTCTCAGTAATATGGATATTTTGGTCCAGATAGTTCTGTTTGTGGGTAATGTCCTGTACATTGTAGAACACTTAGTAGCATCACATCATGTCTGGCCTGTATGCGCTAGATTCCAGTAGCAGCCCCTTCCCTTCACTTGTGACAACTAAAAATGTTTCGGACATTGCCAAATGTCAACCACTAGCATATGTGAAGGTAAAGAAAGAGGAGTATCATGTAATAAATAAATTAAAGAAATTCAAGACAACTGTAGTGTAGGAGATGGAGAAGAGAGCTGTATACTAGGTAGGTGATGGATTGTGAACAGTTTTATTAGGTTTTGGACTGTAGAATGGGAAGCAACTGAAGGGGAAAGACGTCGTCAGACTTGGTTCATATAAAATCTCATTCTGGCTGCGATGTGGAGAATCAAGTAGAAGAGTATAAAAGAAAATCAGTAGATTTATTAGTGGCTGTATGAATGCACTGAGTAAGAAAAGAATTAGGATAATAGCTTAAGGATGGAGAAAAATGACTAATTTTAGTTAGGAAATGGGAAAAAAAATCAGGTAAAAAAATTAGAAAGATAATGGATCCAGTTTGGGATCTGTCATATTTGATAAGATAAATTTACATCCAGTGTAAATTTGAAGTGGGTAGTTGGGGATATACATCTGGAAAAGAGGATT
Organism: Geosciurus inauris; assembly: GCA_004024805.1. NCBI lineage: Eukaryota > Metazoa > Chordata > Mammalia > Rodentia > Sciuridae > Geosciurus > Geosciurus inauris. Next base: position 88,332 of record PVHX01004122.1, read on the forward strand.
TAGAAATAGAGGCAAATGGTGATTGAAAGCCATAGGAATGGATAAGAAGACTGAGGGAGAAAACTAATGAGAAGAGGTTACTGGAAGAGAGTTATGGAACGTGATTAGGAGGAAGAGGTAGAGGGCCAGCAAGATGACCAAGGAGAATCAGAAAGGCAAGAAGCAGTGGAGGAGAGGGTCGTGTCACAGATGCCAGAGAAATTAATTTAACAGGAGGGAATGCCTACTACTGTTAAAGGTCATTGAGATAAGGACTGGAAAGGACCTGTGGATTTAGTTAAGTGGAGATAATTAATGACTTCAAGGGGAGCGTTTTCCTGTGGTAAGTTGGGATTCTTTGGTTTGTGAAATGTGTGGGAAGTGGCACTTAATGTATAACATTTAAAGTTCAGCGTGGTAGTTAAGAGTCAGAATTTAGTTTGGAGGGATAATTTAATGATCTAATGTTGATTAAAGAGATTCAGTAAGGAACAGAGACTGAAGATGTGCATGAGGGGAAGTTGGGAGGAAGGGTCATTGAGGAGGTGGTAGGAAAGAACTGCAGGGTAAAGGAACTGGTCTCAGAAAGAGAAAAAGGTGAATTCAAATGCAAATGAACTTGCAGATTTTGTGTCAGGAAGTTGAAGTAGCTTCTGTTTGCGTAGTTTGGGATTGCTCTCAGAAGCAATAGGTGAGATCATCTGTTCTCAGTGAAAGTCATGGAGAGAATATATGAGTTTAAAAAGTCTGGTAGAAAAGTCCCAGCTATTTCTCAAGCAGAATTCCCAGAGAATGTAGCCCTAATACTCTATCTAATATACCCATTGTATCAAGGAACCAACCCTAATGCATATGGAATGGTAGCAGCTACTCATCCTTGGGAGAATTGAGAAAATGGACCCTCAAATCATTTTCAGTAGGACTTCATTTTCTGATAGATCTTCTTTTAAGAGAGGTGGGAAAGAAATCATAAAACTAACCTGGCAGGAGCCAGCAGAAATGTAAAAATATTTAGGAGCAGTCATAATAAGAGAAGCATACTACTTGTTTGAAAAAAATACAGGTATTAAAGAAAAATTTAAATGCAAATATATACCATGTGCCTGACTAAACATGGTAGATATTATGGATATGCCCATTCTTCCTCGATTAGTTTATGCATTCAGTATTCTAATAAAAATTTGGATGATTAATTTTGGGAAATGACCGGAATGCTGATAAACCTGATCAAGAAGAATAAACAGGAAGTAACAGTTAAGAGAAGTGTTAACAAGAAGAGTCAAAAGAGGACTTGTTTGGTAGATATCAAAATATGACACTATGATACTGACTCAACTGTAGATACAACAAATCTGCAGCAAAAAAATATATATATGTACACCTACATATATATATTTAGTACACGATTAATGAGAAATTACAACCAAAAAAATGAAGAAAATATTTTTCAATGAATTGTTTTAAGTCCTTGCTGAAGGTAGGTGGAATACAAAATAAAATTCTTCAGGACATACTGTTATGAAAATGGATTATTTTGGAAAAAAATAATTCCTTACACATTATATAAATTTCATATAAACTATTAAATATAAAATGAATACTTAGAGCGCTGGCTCAGTGGTAGAGTGCTTACCTCACATGTGCGAGTTATTGGGTTTGATCCTCAGCACCACATAAAAATAAATAAATAAAATAAAGATATTGCATTCATCTACAACTAAAAAAAATTAAAGAAAAATGAATACTTAGAAAGAATATATATATCTACCTCATTTCAGAAGAGGCAGTTCACTTTTTAAACATGAAAACAGTATAAGAAATTTCAAAGGAAAAAGAAAAGCACCAGTGTTGGAAAATTCTTTACATCCACGGCATCACATGCAAAATCTGCAGTTAAAGGAAAAATTGGGGAAAATATCTTCAACAAATATCTCTACTACATGAAGAAATCTTATAGTTTATAAGAAGAATACAAAAACCATACTAAATAGTAAAAGAAATGAAATAGACAATTCACATAAGGTTAATAAATGCATGAAAATTGAAGAGTTAGAGAAATAAAATTTAAATTATACTTTATAAATTTATCAAATATTGAGAAATTATTGTAAAGCTATGATGAATGTATGGTGAGAAACTCACATATTGCTAGTGAGGGTGGACTGAACGTTCTGGAAAATGGAATATCTGTATTAAGAGTCTTTAAAAAGATATACCATTTTTCCTACTCATTCTACTTTTGAATGAATCTCACATAAAGAAATAAAAATAGAATATGCCACAAAATATCAAGCACAAAATTGTTATTGACTTCAGTGAATAAGTATATGTAACAAAGAACTAATAATAAAGAAAACATTACATTATTTATAGTACTTACAAGGGCTTCTTTTCATTAAGTAGGAAACATTAGTTATGAAAAAGACAAGACAAAAGCAAATACAGAATATATGGCCTCAAATATGTAAAATGAAACTGAGTATTTATAAATCATATAAATGAGAATTAATATCTGTAACTGTGCTATACAATATGGTAACCACTAGTGATATCAGTTAAACACAATTTAAAATTTCAGTTACATCAGCTATATTTCAAGTGCTTAAAAGTTACTTGTGGCTAGTGGCGACTGTATTGCACAGTACAGATATATAGAATATTTCCATTATTAAAATGTTCTATTGAGGGGCTGGGGTTTGGCTCAGTTGGGGAAGAATTGCCTAGCACATGTGAGGCCCTGGGTTCGATCCTTAGCACCAGATAAAATAAATAAAATAAAGGTATTGTGTCCATCTACAACTAAAAATATATTTTAAAAAAATGTTCTATTGAATACCACTATTCTAGAATATGTAAAGAATTCATGGGGCTGGGCTGTAGCTCAGTGGTAGAGCGCTTGCCTAGCATGCGTGAGGCACTGGGTTCAATCCTCAGCACCACATATAAATAATAAATGAATAAAATAAAAAGATCCATCAACAACTAAAAAAAATTTTAAAAAAATTAAAAAAGAATTCAAATCAATAATGAAAGTACAGCCCACTAGAAATAAGCAAAATATATAAGCAGACAATTCACAATTTAGTGAAAAAATGACTAATAAATTATGCTGGTGTCCATGGCACCCATTCTGTTTGGCTAGTGTCCATAACACATAGTAAATATTTTGAATACCAAAAATAAATAAAAGATGATTAATATAAATAGTAATCAGTGGAATGCAAATGAAAGACATAATGAGTTATTTTCACAGTTATTGGATCAGTAACAATTAAAAAGTCTTAAGATATATTGTTGAGCCGGGCATGGTGGCTCAAGCCTGTAATCCCAGCACTTAGGGAGGCTGAGACAGGAGAATTGCGAGTTTAAAGCCAGCCTCAGCAATGGCGAGGTGCTAAGCAACTCAGTGAGACCCTGTCTCTACATAAAACACAAAATAGGGCTGGGGATGTGGCTCAGTGGTCGAGTGCCCCTGAGTTCAATCCCTGGTACCAAAAAAAAAAAAAGATATATTGTTGATAAGGATGTGGAACAAAGGAAAACGCCATAAACAGGAAAAAGGCAGTGAGATTGAAGGTGCATATACTTTATGCTTGAACTCATAGAAATCTTTCTAGTACTCGAGAAGACACATATGGGGGTGTCCATTGTAGCACTGTTAGACTGTGGAATGATGAAAAATAATTTAAATAGTGATAAAACGGGCAAATAAATGTTTATATATGCAATAGAGTACTGTACTGCTTTGGAAATGAGTGAATTGTATTAAAATAATCAATTTAGATTCATCTCATAGACCTAAAGTTGAATAAAAAATACATGTTGAATATAGGATACATACTGGATGGCACCAGTTTTAAAGTGATATTGTATATTAAGGACATTTTCATATGAGATAAATTTTTAAAGGTTTGAATAGGAATCATTGAAACCAAATCCAGAACGTCAAGTATCTCTTGTGTGCAGGAAAGGGAAAAAAGGAAAGGCTAAAAAGACTTCTTTAATATTGGAAATATCTCGTGTGTTGATCAAGATGGTATGTATATTCTGTAGACCCATTTTTTAAATTAAGTTTTAAGTAGTTCATAACATAAAAGCCAAATGATAACAAAAGCTAAACAACTTCCACCAAAAAAAAATTTTTTAAATGGGAAGAGGATGGTAAGAGCAATTATCTTGTGGGAGTATGCATTTTTTTTTAAATACATGTCTTTTTTTTTTTAATATCTTTATTTTATTTTTATGTGGTGCTGAGGATCGAACCCAGTGCCTCCTGCGTGCTAGGTGAGCACGCTACCACTGCGCCATAACCCCAGCCCCGGGAGTATGCATTTTGATTAACATTTTTTATTTGTAAATGTAGTGGTTTAAATTTCAGAAATGTTGTCTAAAGTGTCTCTGAATCCTTTAATGTCTAGGAATAATACAAACCTAATTCTAATACTTCATACCGATCAAAGAAAGTTTTTTTCTGGGAATCTTCCAATACGGGCCCCATTTTGTTTTATCCAGTTAGGATCATGAAGTTGTAATTATTTCTTAGAGAAATAATTCTTAGTCCCTTCATTTCAGACATTTCGACCAGGAAATTTGTCTGATAGCCTGAATTTCCTACTTAACATCAACCATTCTTGGCCAGTGGAACAGCTTTGTACCAAGATCAATATCAGATCCTCCCTCCTTGGGATATGCTTCTCAAATATTTGTAGACTGTTATCGCGCTCTCCTTTGTCATCACTTAGCCAGGCTAAGTGACTCCTTTAATCTTCCCTCATAAATCAGACCCTCTTACCTTCTAATCATATTTGTCTCTTTTCTATAGGTCCCTTCTTGTTTTCCCTTAGAAATAAGATTCTTAATAATTCACCTAAGAGTACCAAAGTCATCAGTTGAGAAAGAAAAAACCAAAACAAACCCCAACCTCTGTGGCAAGAAAGGAGCACCTTTTTTAGTACAATGATAATAGCAAACCTATTCATGGAATTAAAATGAGCATATCTGACTTTTTGCAGATGACCAGTCCATCCTTTCTTTTTGTGTTACGCATTCTATACAGTATATTACTATTTGATTTATGTGGCTTGTACCATCTTTGTACACAATTGTTTACATAGCCAAAGACTTAATTCTTAAGTTTTTCCTTGGGCTTTTTTGCCTTTTGTTGATGTTCCACACAGATTGCTAGGTTAGATTACACAAAAATGTTATTATGGACATGAGAATTTCCAAACTATTAAAATGTCACACATTTTGCTCCTCAACACGTTTCCTTAGCATGTTAATGATTTTTAGTTTTGCAGAGGGGATGTATTATTTGTAACACCTCCCCAATTATACACACACACACACACACACACATACACACACACACAACATACATAGTTTTTAAAAATAACCTTAAGATGAAAACTCATGACCTGCCCCACAACTTAAAAGAAAGAAGTTCCAAGCACTCACCTCCCATCATTTTCTCTTCCCTACTTAACAAAGGTTACCACTCTCCAGAATATAGTATTGCTTTTTCCTTCGTTTTCTCTAAAATTCAACACTTTTGAATATATACTAAACAATGTATTGGTTTAAATAAAAACCAGTGTGAGGTACATGAAAATAGATTATTTTTATGTCTTTCTTTATTCATTCAATATTAGGGTTTGTGATTTTTCAGTGCTAATATATGAAGTACTAGTCCTTTATTTGCATTGCTGTATAGTATTCCATTATGAAAACATTGCAGTGTGTTTGTTCATTCCATTATTGATGGGATGTTTTAACTTGAAAAAGTGTTGATATGAGTATTCTGCAGGAGTGAATTCCAGATCCTAGTATATTCTCATCTTTAACTTTACTAGTTAACTCCAATTATATTCCAAAGTAGTTGTATTAAGTCTCTCCAGCTGTGTATGAGCATTCTTTTCACACTTTATTCCTACACGTTGTATTGAATAACATTTTTAAGTTTTGCCAATCCTATGAGTGTAAATGATGTCTGGTTTTCATCTGAAAATTATTTCTAATAACCAGTGGGTTTGACAATCTTTTTGGATTTGTATTGGTCATTGTGTAAAATGCTTGTTCAGATCACAATGTTCTCTTTTCTAGTTTGATTCATAAGAATTCTTTATATAATCTGGATACTAATACACTTAGGTTATGGGTAATTAATAACTTTTCCCTATTGGCAACATTTTATAGCCTTTTGATAAAGATACTTTTTTATTTTATAGTGCTATTTCTATTTTTTAAATTTGTGTATATTTCAAGATCATAAAACATTTTCATAAATTCTTTTGAAAGTATAAAGTCATAGTGTTTAAATCATTTCATCTATAACTGATTTTCTTTAAAATATTTTATTGTGGTAAAATGCATATATCATAAAATGTACTATCAACTATTTTTAAGTCTATAGCTCTACTATGGTATTAAGTATATTCACATTGTGCAACTATCACCACCATCCACCTTCAGAGCTCTCATCTTGCAAAACTGAAATGCATTATATACGTTAATCAGCTTTCCATCTCTCCTTTCCCTGGTCCCTGAAAAACACCATTCTATTTTCTCTCTCTGATTTTTACTATTTTATATTTTCCTCCTACAAGTGGAATTATATAGTTTTTGTCTTTTTTGACTGGCTTATTTCACCTTACATAGTGTTCTCCATGTTGTAACATATGTCAGAATTTCCTTCCCTTTTAAGGCTAATATCCCATTTTATGTATATACCATATTTTGTTTATTCATTATTGATGAAAACATTAATTCCTTCCATATTTGAACTATTTTGAATAATACCTCTGTGAACCTGTGTGTGCAAATATCTCTCTGAGCCCCTGCTTTCAATCATTTTGGGCACATACCTAGAAGTAGAATTACTGGATAATATAGTAATTCTATTTTTATTTTTTTGAAAAAAAACCTCTATACTGTTTTGTATAGCAACTGCATCATCTTACATTCCCACAAACAGTGCACAAATATTCCAATTTCTCCACATCATTGCCAACCCTTGTTTTCTGTATGTGTGGGTGTATATGTTTATAGTGGCTATCATAATGAATGTGAGGTATCTTGTGGCTTTGATTTGCATTTTCCTAATGATTAGTAACAGTGAGCATATTTTCATGTGTTTATTAGCCATTTATGTATCTTCTTTGGAGGAATGCATATCAAGTTCTTTGCCCATTTATGAATTGAGATGTTTGTTTTTATGTTAAATTGTAGCAGTTCTGTTCATATTCTGGATATTAAACTTTTTTTTTTTGGTACTGGGGATTGAACTCAGAGATACTCGACAACTGAGCCACATCCTCAGCCCTATTTTGTGTTTTTTATGTAGAGATAAGGTCTCACTGAGTTGCTTAGCGCCTCACCATTGCTGAGGCTGACTTTGAACTCGCGATTCTCCTGTCTCAGCCTCCCAAAGTGCTGGGATTACAGGCATGTGCCTCTGCGCCCGGCTGACATTAACCTCTTATCCAGACATGATTTGCAGATGTTTTCTCCCATTCTAGAGGTCACCTTTTCATTCTGTTTATAGTATTATTTATTTATTATCTATTTTTTTTTATCTGTCTTTTTTGTGGTCTTGAGAATTGAACCCAGCATCTTGAACATGCTAGGTAATCACTCTATAACTGAACTACATCCTCACTCCTGTTTATATTATATTTTGATGCACAAAATTTTTTCATTTTTATTAAGTTCAGTTTTCTATATATTTTCTTTCATTTGCCTGTGTTTTTTGTCATATCCTAGAAATTGTTTCCAAATTCAATGTCATGAATATTTTATATTTCATTCTAGGAGTTTTATAGTTTTAGCTCTTACATTTATTTATTTTGGGTTAATTTTTGTAGAGAGTGTTAGATAAAGTACTCACTTACTTGTTTTACATGTAAATATCCAGTTTTTGGGGATCACTTATTGAAAAGAATTCCCCATGGAGTGGCCATGGCACCTCTATAGAAAATCACTTGACTTTATACGTGAGCGTTTGTTTTGGGGCTATCTGTTCTATTCCATTTTTCTGTAGTTCCACTTTATGACTGTACCACACTTTTTGATTATTATAGCTTTGTAGTTTTTTTCTGATGATTTAGATATAAAAAATCTACTTTATTATTAATTTTAAATCAAGCTTTTTGGAGCAAAAATTGTAGTAGGCTTTGAAATCATGAAGCGTGAATCCTCTAGCTTTATTCTTCCTTTTCAAGACCATTTGGCTATTTAGGGTCCCTTGAGAGTCCATATAAATTTTAAGATGATTTTTTTTTAAATTTTCTGAAAAAATGTCACTGGGATTTTACATTGAACCTATAGATCACTTTGGGCATATTGACATTTTAACAATATTAAATCCTTCAATCCATGAACATTGAATGTCTTTCCATTTATGTCTTCAATTTCTTCTAGTACTGTTTTGTAGTTTTCATTGTACAAGGATTTTACCCTTGTTTAAGTTAATTTCTAAGCATTTTATTCTTTCTATGCTATTGTAAATAAAATTTTCCTTGATTTCCTTTTCAGATTGTTATTATACAGAAATGCAATTATTTTCATATGCTGACTCTGAATCCTTCTACTTTGCCAGATTTATTAGTTCTAATAAGTTTATTTGTGTGTATGTGTGTGTGAGTGCATGTGTGTATGTATGTGTAAAATCTTTAGGATATAAAGATCATATAAGATCATATTATCTGTGAACAGTGATCATTTTACTTCTTCCTTTCCAATTTGGATGTCTTTTTTGTCCTTTTCTTTTCTTGCCTTATTGCTCTGTTTAGGATTTCCATTATGATGTACTATAAGTAGGAGACATCCTTGTCTTGTTACTGATCTTAGAAGAAAAGCTCTCAGTCTTTCACCATTAAGTATGATGTTTACAGTGGGCTATTTATACATGTATTTTGTTATATTGGATAGCTTCCATCTATTCCTAGCTCTTTGTGTATTTGTACTATGAGAGAGTGTTAGATTTTGTCAAATGTACTTTCAGCATTATTGAAGTGACAATGTGTTTTATTTTTTTCTTCATTCTGTTAGTGTGTAATACATAGATAAATTTTCATATCCAAATCATCCCTGTAATACAGGCATAAGTCCTTAGTTGTGATGCATTTAATCTTTTTAGTATGCCACGAGGTTTGGTTTGCTAGTATTTTGATGATTATTTTTTCATGAAAGTTTATAGGGGATGTTGACCTGCAGTTTTCTTTTTTTGGAGTATATTTGTCTAGCTTTGGTTTCAGGGCAATGGTGGACTTGTAGAATGAGTTACAAAGTACTTTCTCCTTTTCAATTTTTTGGAAACCTTTGAGAACTATTTATGTTTGTCCTTTAAGTGGTTGGTAGAATTTATCAGGAGGTCATCAAATCCAAGGCCTTTCCTTATGGTTTTCATTACTGAGTTAGTCTCCTTACTAATTATGGGTCTATTCAGGTTTTCTATTTCTTCACGATTCAGTCTTGGTAGGTTTTGTATTTCTAGGAATTTGTCCATTTCATTTGGGTTATCCGATTCTTTGACATACAAGTTGGTCATGGTGCTCTCTCAGAATTCTTTTAATTTAATCAGTAGTAATCTATCCATTTTTATTTATGATTTTAATAATTTTTTTAGTTAGTCCTTTTTTCTTTTTTGGTACTAGAGATTGAACTCAGGGGCACTGGACCACTGAGCCACATCCCCAGCCCTATTTTGTGTTTTGTGTAGAGTCAGGGTCTCACTGAGTTTCTTGGCATCTCATGGTTGCTGAGGTTGGCTTTGACCTTGTGATTCTCCTGTCTCAGCCCCCCAAAGTGCTGGGATTACAGGTGTGTGCCACTGAGCCTGGCTTGTTTGCTGAATTCTTGATAAAACCTATTTAATCTTTTCAGGCCTCTTTTGTTATCCTTTAAGGAAAGATTTTTAATTACTAATTATATTTCTTTAGCAAAAATAAGATGATTGTTCCTAATAAATTTAACATAGTACTGTACATTATTGGATTTTGCTTGTTTACATTTTTTGTTTTTTTTCCCCTATCTCACCAATTACATCTTGGAATAAATAAACATGATTTTTTTGCCGAAGAGAAAATGTATAAGCAAAAGTATAAACTTTTATAAAATTAGAATTTAGGTGCATTTTTGTCATGTTTATATATTGAATGTTAGATTTATATTTTGGCCTACTTTTTCCTTTGTTAAAAATTAGATTATTTTCTTTTATTCTGTTATTTTTTCTTATTGAATGACAGTATGCATTTTTTGACAGTGCAATGATAAATAGTGCTCATATGTGGCAAACCAAAAGCATGGAAAGTCTTTGAAATATATCTTGAATTATTAGTAGATTAAATAGAGTGGCTTGAGATTATTTTATCAGTTTATAATTATTATTTATATCATTGTTATTTATTAATTAAAAATTATTTTATCAGAACAACTCTTCATCATGCTTAAAAATAGAAGGCTAAAAATTACTTAATTACTTCTGAAACTGTGTTCATTTGCTTCTCATTATCCCATTTACTTACTCTGTAAATGAGGAGATTGGATTTGACCATTCCTGATCCTTTTGTAGTTAAAATAATTTTAGTAGCTCCATTAATGAAAAAGGCAGTTCTTCTAAAACATGCAAATAACAAATGTGAACTTAAATTAAATCTCTTAAAAGTTGTGAAAATTGACAAATATTTTGTGAAAAATATTTTGTGAAACTGTTTATGATTCAGAAGCAAGTTGGCTGACTTGTGTAGTTTATTCAGTTGCACAGTCTAAACAATTTACCCATGTTTCCTCATTTATGATGGTTTTCAGGATAATGGAGAATAAAATCATATGTGCTTCTAGTTTTGTTGGAGTTGTATTTTGGATCCATACAGTTAATAGTGTTTTCTTTTTTAAAATTTTTTCTGAATTATAGGGTGGTTTTACTCGTAAATATTCACTTAGTTCAAAAACGGGAACACTTCTTCCAGAATTCCCCAGCGCTCAACACCTTGTGTACCAAGGATGCATTTCGAAGGACAAGGTATCAATTGAAAATATTTCCATATTGATTTTCTGATATGTTGGTTCCATATCTCAATTTGCTAGGAATCTGCTGACACTTGCAGGAAGCAGTCAAAAATCTGCATAATCAAACAGAACTGATTGATTTATAGGAGAGACAAATGTTTACTAGCATTGATTAAACACTTTTCAATTACTTATTTACCATTTCTACAATAGTATGTAATCAGAAGTGGTAAAATAAACCTTAATAGGCTGAAGATTATTTTTAATTTACAACTCTATACTGAGGAATAAAACACTAGATCATGTCTATCACGTGCAATTTTTTCATTTATATGATTTATGTTTTCAATTAACACCATTTTATTTCAATAATCATTAAGTATTTCTCTAGGAACAGAATCTGTTCCTAGTACTGAGTGGGAGATAATTAGAAGATGCAAGGACTACACAAAATTCTAAAATTCTGTGCTCTCCTACATTTATAATTCTTTTAAAAGTTAAAAAAAATTCATTGGACTCAGTTTATAACTATTGCTCAATATTACTTTTCAATGCTTATGCAGTAAAGTCTAAGGCTAAATCTTCTTCTATTTCTGTACTTCTAGAATTAATTATTGAGGGCCTATTGGCTGTTTAAGAGTAGGAACCATTCTTAAATCAGAGTGTAATGATTTCTACATGTTTCTTTCAGCTAAAGATCATTCTTTATATTAGCTTTTGAGGAAAACATTTTTCATAGCATATTGAGTCAATTTATATTTTTTGTGTGTAAATAGAGGGAAATGAATAATGTCCAAACACATGAACAGTGGGATTTTTGTATAAAGAGCAAATAAAAATATCACATAGATTTTAAAAAAATAAAACTATTCATAGATAAGTAGAGATGCAGAGTAGCTGGTAGAGTTAGTAGTGATGACACACATACTGTGCCAGTTGAGAATAGGCTAAATATTGAAGGTGATCCTGAGATGCTAAATTCATATGAGTTTCCTGAAGAATGTGCACTCTGCTGTACTCATGTCCCATTCTCAAAGTTATCACTATTTTTAAACATACACATACAGTGTGTGATATTATGACTTCATATTTGAGAAATGGACAGCAAATGCTAATGTGTGACAGTTTGTGGGGAACACCATGGAAGTCTGTGGGACCTCAGTTCTTTGAGAGAGTATTGTTAGGTCCTTTGTAGGACCTATCATGAACATGTTTACTGTGTAAATATATTTGGTGAGAGAAAGAGGAAGAGGGAGGGCAAGTAAGTAAAGAAAAATAGAGAGGCAAAGAACTTACTCCAATAGTTTATTTCATTTTCTCTGCCAGCCTCCAAGGAATTCTTTATGTCTTACTTTGAAAAACTGGTAAAACACTTGTCACTCAGGTACCAAGGGCTTTATAACCCCTGGTTTCTAAGTTCATTCCTAGTAGACTTTCTCATGAGCACTGTGGACTAACATTCCTCTTGTCCCTTGAGGACAGCTGAGCCCTTTCACCTTCTAGCCAGTAGTCAAATTCCCCAGGTAACTTGTCAATTCTTAGAGGGTGTGGCTGAAACTAAGCATTTGAAACACGTGTTTCATTAAGGCAGACAAATGGAGACTGCTCAGTGAGAAGCTGATCCCAGTGAGAAGAAATACTACTGATAAGACTAAAATTTTTTGATGATTTGTATGCAAAGCTATTCATTTTGACACAATTAGAAATATTTGTGAAGATAAGAACTTATTATTATTTTTTTAATTTTTTTTAGTTGTAGATGGACACAATGTCTTTATTTATTGCTTTGTATGTGGTGCTGAGGATCGAACCCAGGGCCTCACGCATGCGAGGCAAGCGCTCTATTGCTGAGCTACAGTCCCAGCCCCTAGGACTTATTTTTAGTTAGTAGGTTTTAAGGCTCAAAGGATAAATTTTTGACTGTGGTTATAACTTCTCTTTCATATTTCTTTTTGTCTCCTTATTTAAAAAGTGTGTCTTGGTGTTACACCTAAAAATAAAATAGCATTGCCAACCATGCAGAGCAAGTATGGTTTGCATTGATCATAAAATATCCTGCTAGAGGTTTCCTGTAGTTAGCCACTCTTCTTGAAAGTATATTGGTAATCCTGTCATCATGACCTAGAACATTATGAACTAGACCACACACATGTGTGCTCTCACTGGGCAGCAGGAATAGGAACAGAATGCAAAGTGTTGAGATGAGACAGCCCCATCACCACCACTATCCTAGGTGCTATTGTGACTCAGACAGCTAACATCTACCAATTTCTTAACATGTACTCCAGATTACTGTGACCACTCTGCATGTGTTAACTCATTTATACCTCATAACAGCTCTGTTATATTTTTACTGATATGTCAGCTTCACAAATGAGAAAATTAAAGCACATAAATGTCAAATAGCTTGTCTAATGTCACACAGTAAGGGGCAGATTAGATCTGGGATTCAAATTCAGGTAATGAGGAAATAAAGCTCTCATTTTTAACATTTTTGAATTTATCTTGTTCTAATCCATTACGAGTTTTATAATATGTTTAAAGATTTTAATATTGTTATTGTTATTATTATTATTATTTTGGCCATGCTGGGAGTGAACCTAAGGCCTCACATTTGCCTAGCAAATGCTGCTCTTTCACTGAGCTACATCCCCAGCCAACCTGATCAAAACTATACAATCCAAATATCCATGGTAACTTGGAAATAGAGACTGTTCATAATAGGCACTCAATATCTAAAACATCTTTTTTTCCAGGTAAATGCATCATTTTGATGTTATTGCTAATTCTAGATAATATTTGGTAAGCTTTCACTGTGTGCCAGGCACAGTTCCCTGTATAGCTCATCATACTTATTTGACTTTCTTTACACCATAGGAGTAATATAGTATTACTACTTAAAGATAAAAAGCTTGGAGTCAGAGGTAGAGCAAACAGTGCAATCACATCTGGTCAGTCATACAGTGGAGCTTGACACTCAAGTTGAGCTGTCTCCAGAACAAAAACTTGAAACCAGTGTACCACACTGCTTCAAGCATCTATTTAATAAAACTGTATGAAGAGTTCATGCATTTTACTTTTTTGGGGGTGAGTACCAGGGATTAAACTCAGGGGCACTCGACCACTGAGCCACATTCCCAGCCCTATTTTGTGTTTTATGTAGAGACAAGGTCTCTCTGAGTTATTTAGCGCCTCACCGTTGCTGAGGCTGCCTTTGAACTCATAATCCTGCCTCAGCCTCCCCAGCCGCCGGGATAACAGGCGTGTGCCACTGCACTCGGCTCATGTATTTTACTATTTAATGTTTATTTTCCAAATAAAAATAATTTTCTTATTAGGCAGAATATTGGGATGTTGTTTGGACCACAGATTTCTGGATAACTACTTTTTTTTTTCATTCTTCTTATTTGGTACAGTAGTCATTAATTTGCTTGCCTTTCTTCCTTCACAAGGCAGTGAGTTCCTTGAAATAAAGATTTTTGCCTTTGTTTTTGATCCTCAGCATTGAACATAAAGCCAGGTATACAGTAGGAGCTTATAAAATGTATGTATAATAAATGAACAAATGAAGGCAATATTACAGGATCCTTTTGTTAAGCTTTTTCTTCTTGAAATAGGTCGATACTCTCATAATGATGTACAAAACTCACTGCCAATGTATCCTGGACAATGCAATTAATGGAAACTTTGAGGAGGTAAGGGTGACAAAAGAATGCTTTCTTGTCTACATTATACATGTTTTCATGCCCTGTTCCCAAAGAGGTCATACGAAAGGAAAATTTTAACATATGTATTTTGCTGTACAACTTAGATCCAGCACTTCTTATTACACTTTTGGCAAGGAATGCCTGATCATCTTCTTCCCCTGCTTGAAAATCCTGTTATCATTGACATTTTCTGTGTTTGTGACTCAATTCTTTATAAGGTAAGCTCTTTAGAGTGTCTTTAATATGAACCATTTATTTCTTTAAATAGCATTTTATCTAAATTCTTGTAATGTATTTATAATAAATCTGCTACTTCTGGCTGGAAATACACTATCAACAATGCAATCATGTATGCTTAATAGTGTATGTATTTTAGTAGAAATTTACATCAAGCAAGACAAACTCCATTTCTGTTGGTAACCAAGAATGAGTCTAAATGTGACATACTTGCTAAAACATGAAAATTTAGTTCATTTTTACTAACTCTCTAAGGTATTTTCAAATTATAGTAATATAGTGACTATTTCATAATAGTGTTTTCAGGAAAAGTGGAATTTTAGGACTAAAGCTTGAAAATCTTGAAAAATTCTAGCTTTAATACATTTATGTCCAATTCTGTTCTTAAACCACATAAGAGTCCCCAGATCTCAGCTGGCAAGAAAAACCAAGCTTATTAGCAAGTTAGTTGTCATTTCCAGGTTCTCAGCTTTGCAGAAAGTAAAGCAGAAGCTAGGTGGATTCTGTCCAGATGCATATTTGCAGATCCAGAAAAGATAGATTGGCCTAAGCCAGAATGAGGGAGCCCATATTTTCATTTTCTGTTCAGTTCTCCCTCATCACAGGAGAAGACAATTAAGTAAGTGCAGGATTTTCTCTGCCTTTAGTTGAAGGACAAAAGAAAGCAAGGAGTATCTGCTTTTCTGGATTGAATAAGAATATCATTATTTAGAGAGAGAAAGTTCAATTTGTACCAACTGAGCATTTTTTATTCTTAACACTTAAAGTAGGCAGGAACAGAGGTGGTAGCTCTGACAGAATTTAGAAAAGACCTGGGGCTCATGCACATGCACACACATTTGCCACCATCAAAGCGAAGCTGTTAGGACTGTAATTCAGCTTTTCTAAGATATACTTTTTTTTTTAATGTTTATTTTTTAGTTGTAGGTGACAGAATATCTTTATTTTATTTTTATGTGGTGCTGAGGATCGAACCCAGTGCCTTATGCGTGCTAGGCGAGCACGCTACCACTGCGCCATAATCCCAGCCCCCTAAGATATACTTTTAAAACACCCACGCCATAATCTTTTTCTCTTTTTCAGTCCGACACAAAAACCTTGAATTTAATATCATTAAATGAACCTAGTTTCTCCTCCTCATGGATAACTACTTTTTTTTTCATTGTTCTTATTTTTTTTTCATTGTTCTTTCTCAGGGAGGCATAGTGAGCACAATAAATAGAACAGTGCAAAATGGACTTCTGCAAGATCTTCATCCCACTTCTAGGGTGATCAGCTTCTATTCCATGAACAGTCCGTGCTTACCAAGGCCAATCTATTGGTAATTAACACATGAACCTGCATACAACTCACACATTCATTTTAGAGATAGATTATAACTTTCAGAAAGGAGTAACTATGTTATTATCCAAGAAGCTAAGAAGAAAAGCAATTAACAAGTAATGTGTCTTTCCATAGAAGTACTCAGTGAAGATTTATGTTAATTCCCTTTTGCTTGTTATTAAGGTTCTCACAGATGTACTCATTCCTGCAACAATGCAAGAAATGCCTGAAAGGTAAGTTCAGTGAATAAAAAATGATAATTTCACTTTATACCTTATGTTAAAGGAAAACATTAGGTAGTAATTCATTTATTTATCAAGGAGAAAGTTTCTCTACTTCTCTTCCTTTGAATTAGCTGGAGGAGATGTGTCTCAATCCTTGTGTTTGAATCTCATTGAACAAAATGAGGGGAATCCCTGAAATTCCTTTGAGAGTCGTCAAAGTGATACTTAAATAGGACTAATCTTCAAGGTACTGAGAAAGTCCTTCAGTGGAAATTAGCTGGAGGAAAATAAATGGAGATAATTAATGGAAAATAACCACAATAATAAAAACTATAAGGAAAGTTATTCTGTTTTCATTATTAACTTTGATCATTTTTTTTTTAGTTGTAGGTGGACAGAATATCTTTATTTTATTTTTATGTAGTGCTGAGGATCGAACCCAGTGGCTCATGCATGCCAGGCAAGCACGCTACCACTGCGCCACAACCCAGCCCCTAACTTTGATCTTAATTGTAAAATCAAGAAGTGGACATAATAAAATTACTGCCTTCTTTTAACAAATAAATAAGATCTCAAATAGTTTATTGAAATGATACCTGAAGATTTTTCACAAAGCCTTTTCCAATGTGTGAACAAAAGGAACTTGAAAAACAAAAAATAGTCTTTTTTTCCCTTGAAAACAATTTCTAATAAAATAAGGAAAATTATGTTAGTATTGAGGGAAATCAAATTCATTCAGAGATGGACACATCTGGTGCTCAAATTTTGACTTATTTTTTCCTCTAGATTGTTTATGTAATAATTGATATTGATCTGGTTAATAGTCTCTTAATTATCTATTATAGTCTTTAAACATCTAATCTGTACTCTGCTTTATGTATTTATTTATTTATTTGTGGTACTGTGAATTAATCTGTGTTCTCAGTCAGATACATCTAGCACTTCTGGGTCATAGCAGGATGTCTGTGCTAACTTAGCAGCAGGTATCTGGTCACATGACTATTTCAAATAGTAATAACAGCTGACTGGTAGTAAACACAACTTAGGCTTTGAGACTACATAAATCATTTAATTCTTACAATGAGTCTGAGCTGTTCATTGTAGAGAATGAAAAACGTACATAAACACATTTAAAGTCTCAAACTCACCATATTCTTAATGTCTGAGATTATCTCACAGACATTTTTCTGGTATATCTGGAAATATACACATTTTTAAAAATGGAACCATAGTATGCATACTATAGTGGTACATTTTAAGAACATACCTATTTCAGTAGATGGAGGTCAACATTATCTTTTTTTGCAGGGGGTACTGGGGATTGAACTCAGAGACACTTGACCACTGAGCCACATCCCCAGCCCTATTTTGTGTTTTTATTTAGAGACAGGGTCTCACTGAATTGCTTAGCACCGCACCATTGCTGAGGCTGGCTTTGAACTCGCAACCCTCCTGTCTCATCCTCCCAAAGTGCTGGGATTGCAAGCATGCGCCACCGTGCCTGGCTAACATTATCTTTTTGATATAAATTTCCAGCATCAGAGAACATTGTACTTTAAACAATTCCTTATCATTAAATAACTGGATTTTTTCTTTAAACACAATCTGTCATCTTATTCTAAAGTAGCTATTATGTTCCAAAAAAATCTCAAATGAGGAACCTGGGAGCAGAAAGAAGTCAATTTATCTTCCCAAAGTAAAAAACAGAATCTAGATTTTCACTCCAAACTCTACCTGCTCTTTCTTCTGTATTAAGTCACTGCTCGCCAAAATATGTACCATCCTAAATATATTTATATTTGTTGAGATAAGATATGAAACTTTTAGATTAACTTTTAAAAGTTTATATCTTATAATATCTATATAGTCAACATTTGTAGTCTGCTAGGTTGGGCCTAAAATTAGCATGGTTTTGATAATCCATTATCATAATTATATTTGGATTATAGTGTTACTAAAATTTATATTAAATACACAAAATGTTGTTATGATCCCAATGTGATGTCTCTCAATAAACCACGATGTATAAAACATCATGCTTATACTTACATTTTCCCAGAAATATATTTTATAGAAAATGATTGAACTATGAGTTAATGTTAATATAAAGCATTAATTATTAGGCACTTCCTGAATTTCAGGGTTTAACCTGGGCATTTTCTATGAATTATTTCATATAATCCTCACAATAATCCTATGACCAGACACTGTTTTTATTCCCATTTAACAAATGAGGAAACTGGAACTTGAGGAAATTGAATATTTTCATCAAGATGATACATGGCAAATCCAGGCTGAGGCTGTAACACTTCAGATTCATGCTTTTATATAACTAATTCAAAATACCCTTATTCAATGCTTTTTTAAAAAACAATGTAGCTTTAACACAGTTTTCTTTTTAGCTTATTAGCTGACATAAGAAATTTTGCTAAAAATTGGGAACAGTGGGTTGTTTCATCGTTGGAAAACTTGCCAGAAGCCCTAATTGACAAGAAAATACCCATTGTGAGAAGATTTGTATCTTCTCTG
Source organism: Geosciurus inauris (assembly GCA_004024805.1). NCBI lineage: Eukaryota > Metazoa > Chordata > Mammalia > Rodentia > Sciuridae > Geosciurus > Geosciurus inauris. The sequence continues at coordinate 107,338 of PVHX01004122.1, forward strand.
AAGCGACAAACGTCTTTCTTGCATCTTGCTCAGGTAGGTGGGTAAGTTGACTGTTGAATTACCAAATCAAAAATGAATCTTCTGGGTTCTGGGGTTGTGGCTCAGTGGCAGAGCACTTGCCTCGCACATGTGAGGCTCTGGGTTCGATCCTCAGCACCACATAAAAAATAAACAAAACAAAGATATTTAAAAAATGAATCTTCTGATAAGAGGAAGATCAAAGAACTTTCACAGACCGAAGGAAACTAAATGGATATGCATGCAAAATGCAGCATGTGATCGATCTTAGGGTGACTGTCAGAGCTGAAAAGGATGGTAGCGGGAAAATAGTAAAATTTGAATCCTGCCAACTGTTTTGGAATTAGCTTCTTTACAAAAAAAAAAAAAAAAAAAAATTTTGAATCCTGCCTTAGTTGAATTAATAACATTGTGCTGATGAAATCCTGATGTTGGTAATGTACAATGCTTATGCCAGAGAAAGAAGCTGAATGGAGGGTATGTGAAATGTCTGCACAATTTTTGCAACTTTTCTGTGATTTAAAATTATTTCAAAATCAAAGTAAAAAAAAAAGCAAACAAAATGTGTAATACTTATCACGTGAATCCAATGTATACAAATTGATGTTGTGAACAATGAGCTCACATGACACCTGATATTGTGAAACACACCCAAAACACTTTAAACTGCTACTAATTATGATTCTTTTAGATAGAGAATAGACATAATTCTTAAATTAGGAATACCATGTATTATTAAATGACTTTCACTGCCCCAAATGATTATTTACTTTCTAAAGGTTTTTAGTCCCCTGAATTTTAAAAGACTAGCTGGAAATAGTTTCAGAAAAGAACTGTAACATTTCAATATCTTAATTGTGTGACCATGGACAAATAAATAAATAATTCATTCATTTTTAAATCCAAAAAAGAATTTTAAACTCTTTAACAGAGATGATCCTAAGTCACAGCTATTGCTTTGAATTTTAAGATGAAAAAAATTATTTATGATTCTTTTACCTCAAGGAATTATTTTTGTTGAAGTTAAAACTTTACTCTAGATAGACTATAATTGATATAGTATAGTGTCTTTTTACTTTCTCTGTGCAGATTGCAAGACCAGCTCTTTTTGACCAGCATGTTGTGAATTCTATGATATCTGATATTGAAAAGGTCGACTTGAATAGTATTGGATCTCAGGCCCTTCTTACCATTTCTGGTAGCACAGACACTGAATCTGATATCTATAGTGAACGTAAGTCCATTTTCTTTATAAAGAACAAGGTTTCTGAACTTTGGCTCTATTGGCATTGTGGAGGCGTGTGTTGTGCATCATAGGATGTGTGGGAGCATTCTTGGCATCTTTCCACTAGACACCAGGGGCAGCATCCCCCAGTTATGAAAACCAAAACATCATACATTGCCAAATGTCCCTTAGCTGCAAAGTCAAATCTGAGAAGCTGTCTTTATATATATATTTTTTTAATTTCTAAAGAGGATCCTTTGTTTAAAAATAGTTGTACTTATTGTGGAAAATATAGAAAATATTAAGGAAAATTAAAGTAATTTATAATCTCAGGGTCTAGAAATAATTCAAATATAAATAGCCTGGAAATAATCAAAGTGGTCTGGGGTTTTGTGAGTTTTCTTCCAGTTTTACATTATATACATATATGTTTGCATGTATTTTACACTTGTATTGTCATGTGGTGTATACTGTACATCAAAATGATATCTCAACACAATACAATTCAAAGTAGAGACTCCACTCAGGTTTGGACTATTTGACAGTCTCTACTAAGCCAATACATTTGACAACACAACTAAGCTTGATTTCTAAGGAATAATAGGTGACTATTTCCCCCTCCTTTTCTCTCTGAAAAGACAAAAATTACAGCCTCTTATAGGATCTAACACAAACAATGGACTGCTTTCTGGGATCCAACCTCAGCCTACTTTTTGTTTCTTAGCATAAAATATTAATACCTTTTAAGATTCATTAAACCTCAAACTCTTCAATAAAATTATAATCTTAAAATGCCCCTTTAAATTTTATGACAGAAAGTTATTCAAGTAAGTGGCTCAATTTTGTAGGGCAAAATAAGGATCAAGGATCTTTCAGAAAGAAAGAAATTAATAATCTTGACTTGATTCTTTACTAGCTTTTAACTAATATATTCCATGTAATAAAAACACTGGATTAAAAATGAATATTCAACTATATTTTTTCTTTTCTAGAATATAAATATCTGTACATACATATTTATATGTAATATGTAAAACTATATTTGAATATATATTAAGGTAGACTTACTTGTTGAACTTTTTTATTACTCTTCTCATTGTATTAAATGAGTTTCTTTCACGTATTTCACTTAATCTGTCTTTCCCTTATGTGGCATAAAATTATTAATGATTTGTAGTTCTAGGTTTCCTCTTGGGTTCAAAATATAGGCAATATTCTGCTTTTTCTCTTTTGTTTTTTGACATGGCAGATGACTCTATCCTTGTGTTCCAAGAACTGAAGGATCTCCTTAAGAAGAATGCCACTGTGGAGGCTTTTATTGAATGGTTGGATACAGTGGTAGAACAGAGAGTTATTAAGGTACTTTTTAATAACATATTTGAGGAAGTGAATTTTTTGTTAAGAATGCTATGGCGCATGCCTGTAATCTCAGCACTTTGGGAGGCTGAGACAGGAGAATCGCGAATTCAAAGCCAGCCTCAGCAACTGAGAGGCACTAAGCAACTCAGTGGGACCCTGTCTCTACATAAAACACAAAATAGTGCTGGGGATGTGGCTCAGTGGTAGAGTACTCCTGAGTTCAATCCCCAGTACCAAAAAACAAAACAACAACAACAAAAAAACAAAACAACAACAACAACAGAATAAATACTAAATTGGCTATAATTTCTTGATTGGTAAAGGGTGGAGGACTGTATAAAAATGCTTTGGGGAGCTTTTGAAGCTCTGCAAATAAGGCAACCCAAATATCTAAATTAGGAAGATACAGATTTGAAAGCATTGGGCCTGGGTTCAATACTGTTTCTCCTTTCTCCACCAAGAGCAGTATTCCTTCCCTGTCAGTCAAGAAAGTTATACTTGAGTAACTTCACTAGTGAAAGATAAACTCAGAAACTGGAAAGAAACTTTTTTTAAAAGCTAGTTTTCATAAATCCTGAAAGAACATATTATTTTACTTTTTTGCAATGCTAAATTCTAAAAGCTCAACATTTTGTGTTTTCTACAAATCTTTCTGTTAACCTTCAAGTCATCCATCATGAAACAAGGCAATAAGAACAAATACATCCATCACTAGTTGGGGTGAGCTATTCATATCGAGAAAACCAGTTATAGTCTGGGGACTTTCTTCCTTCTGGAAGGAAAACACATTTTCATTCAAGACCTGAGAAGTCTGTTAATCATTCACAGAAATATATAACCTCCCTTCACACTTTACATTATGTTCTTTTAAAACTTCCATCAGAAAATTAACAAGATAAAAACTTTGTAAAGTATTTCATTTTGTTGTCTAATTTTATTGAGAAAAAATATTATATAGAGTAAAGATTTATTATGCTTAAAATGGCAAAAAAGACAAACTGAAATTAGAATCCCTGGACAGGTCATGTTATTTGATGAAACAAAGAACATGTCATGCCTTCTGACCATTTAGACAGTTTATCTACCTTGATCTAACATAGGACACATGTAGTGATGAAATGACAGATTTTGTAGTTTCATTTTGTTCCTTTACTTTTAGACAAGCAAACAAAATGGAAGATCATTAAAGAAGAGGGCCCAGGACTTTTTGCTGAAGTGGAGCTTTTTTGGTGCTCGAGTCATGCATAATCTCACCTTGAACAATGCGTCAAGTTTTGGTATCCTATGTGCCTTATAAAAGTCTTACATGTGTTACATCATTCATTCCCAGTCACATCTGTTGTCTATTTTAAAGTATATTACCACATCACTTCTCAAACAATGTCTGAAATCAGCTAGTAGAAAATAGTAATTATGAGCTTGGTTTTAGAGTCAGACTTCATGTAGGGTTAAGTCCTAACACTTTCTCTCTGGCTGTGGCTTTACCTAGCCAGTCTGCTCATTGAAGAAAGTGCAGAATATTCTTTTCCTAAGAACTATATAGACACTTTAGTGAGATGATGTATATAAAAACACATTGCTCACACTCAGTAGATACTTAATGAATAGCAGCCATTATCATTACATTACATTGGTACTTGGATAAATTATCTTTGTTAAACAAACAAACAAACAATAAATGACATTATTTTCAAGATACTGCTCATTTCAATATGGCCATTTTTTTTTTTTTTGCATCTGTTTTCCTGGTACCCACATAGTTGCACTCCAGGAATAGAAGAGCAACTTAGAGGACATACTCTCATAAATTTCTGTACTCCCTTTCCTGATCTCCATGACTTGTAAATAAATTGGATCAAATTAGCTTTTTCAAAAATTGACTACTCTCTTTTTCCTAAAATTTCTGAGATTACCATTGTATAGTTACAATGCTGAAGTTATGAGCAGTAACTCTGTGTTTAGTAGTTGCTGATTTTAAGAAATTTTCACATTATAAAATAGATTGCAATTAATTAAATTTTAAAATTTAATGTCCAATGCAATTAAATCAAACCAGTGAACTTGTACTGAGGGATGAATAAAATACACTATCATTTAAAATAAATTTGCTTATATTTTAGATTTCTTAAAAAATATAGGATTGAAACTTGACCTTATTATGGTAAAAAGACTTTTGGGAAATCTGTCGAATAGCTAAAACAAATTTAAGATTTTCCAGTATGTCTTTCAGGTAAAAATTACTTTTTCACTTTTTTTTCCCCCAAACCAAATAATATTTGTTTCAAGCTAGAAAGACATCTTTTCTTGATACTTTTCTCAGACCATTGTCTGATTATTTAGTACAAAGTACACAGAAATAGAGCAGAGTAGAGCTCATTCTCCCTGGGTTAAACCTTATCACACTCCAGTGTGTGCCCTCTTAAAGCATAAAGCATGTCTCACTTTCATCCGTATTTTCCTTTGATGTAATTAGTGGCCAAAGAGCTGGCAGGACAGTATACACAGTGAGCTGGGCAGGCGGTACACAGAAAGATTAGAGACCCAAGTTAAGCATGTTGGTCTTTGCAGGTCATTTAAAGTCCAACAACTATTTGTTTATTTCAGTTGCTTCTTGTAAAGTGTGGTGAGATGGTCACAAAGATAACTTCACTTCTCTTTCTCTTTCCCTCTCTCTCCCTGGTCCCTCTTTCTTCTTTCCACCTCATCATGTCCTCTTTCCTCTTCCTATCCATAAACAAGGTTCTTTCCATTTGATCCGAATGCTTCTCGATGAATACATTCTCCTGGCCATGGAGACCCAGTTTAATAATGACAAAGAGCAGGAATTACAGAATTTATTGGACAAGTATATGAAGAATTCAGGTAATGAAAAATAAGTAGTATGATTTTCATATTTCTTTGTTTAAACCTAAGTTCAAAAATTTGCACATGTATAAGTAGGTTCATAATAGTCTCAGAGTTTTTCTCCAAACATGCCACTGCTAACATCCGATACAAGAACAGAGCACCGTTTCTCCTCCATTTATACATAAAACAGTCAAAGTTTTTCATGGGAAACTTTGAAGTTAACAAAATTGACATTCTTAACTTCTGAAAAGTTAGATGAAGCTGGAGAAATGACTGTAGTTCAGGAAATAACTATAATTCAGGTAGCACATATGGTATATTTCACATATAAATAAGCTCTACAGGAATTTAGAGAAAGAAGGAAACACATCTATTTGAGATGTGAAACTTGCATTTTGAAGATTTCAGAGTGGATTATTTGGTGTCCCTCAGAACACACATACACCACAAATAACCAGCTAATAAAACCCAGCACTCCTCTGCCAAGAACAAAGGTCCACACAACTTATTTCCCAGGGAAAACTTGGTTTATGAGTTTCCAGATTAATTACTTTACCCATGAAACATTTTCAGTGTCTTTTACTTGGGCTTATCAATTAGGAATATAGGAATGATTACAGCTTCCTCACTTTAAAAACTCTTTCTAGATGCAAGTAAAGCTGCCTTCACTGCCTCCCCGAGCTCATGCTTTCTGGCCAATCGTAATAAAGGGAGCTCAGTTTCCAGCGACGCTGTGAAGAACGAAAGCCATGTGGACACAGCTTGCCTTCCTTTGCCATCCAGTCACCCTGGAGCCCTACCCACTGCTCTTCACCCGTTCCCTGCTGGGAACACAGATAACATGCCACTCACAGGTACTTGTGGAGCAACGAGGAGAACCACCTAGATTTCCACACGTCTCAGAAGGGCTTATTCCTTTATTTTCCTTAAAACTCCTAACCTCTAGGGATTCCAGGAATAAAAAGGATTCCCTTTTATTTTTGGTTTGCAATATTTTATAGGATTTAAAATACTTTAGTTAAAAATTTTAAATGTTTAAAATATTATAATATTTTTGTATTCAAAGCAATTGTCATTCACATTTTAACTAATACCATTATTAACATGGATATCACATTTGAGTACTTGCTAAGTTATATTAGAAATATGAATAGTTCTCTTCATTTAGTAGGAGGAAAAACTAGATTAGGTATCCATAAGATGCTCTGAAGATAAAAAAAAAAGGGACCACTTATTTATTTTTGGTTTTTGATGAGATTTCTCTTCCATTAAAAAATAGATTTGGTCATTCTAGGATAATTATTACAATAATTTTGCTCTTTGGGTTAGAATCCACTTTGTGTCAAAGAATGTTCAATGGCTTGAAGTAACTACTTGGAATATTTTAAATCTGTGTATTGCCTTGTGTCTTTTTTGAAACCCTTTATATACATTAATTCATTGGACACACAGAATTTTGAACCTGGAAAAGCTCTATCCTTTGGTGGTTTAATTCCACCAGTGGAAAATCAAAGGTCCAAGGAGTTGGTGGCATTCATGAACCACACTGCTCATCAGTGGTATTCGCAAGATGTTTTGAATTGATGGCTTTGAAGCCGTGCCATTTTGACATTAGTGCATTTTTCTTTCACCCCAAAGATCAAACCATTTCACATTCAGCTTGATTTTAATTATGGAGAAATATGAGCATCAGACTCCCTTGCCCTTTGCAAATGTGAGTACTAAACATTTTCATACCTGTAGGAGTATGAAGCCATCCCAGACTCTCTCCATGGCTGTGACATATACCTGCATTGTGAAGATGTACATATATTTTTAATTTGGATTTTAATGCTTTCTGGCCTAGTTATTTTTGGAGGGTAGGAATGAACCAAGTTGGGGAAAAATAAGGCATACTAGTACATCTTGCAAATATTTCTTAAAGATCCAAGCCCACATACTTTAATATGCCACTAAATGAATGCTTTGATAATTGCTTTTCAGGTCAAATGGAGCTTTCACAGGGTACTGGGCATTTGATGACACCACCTATTTCTCCAGCCATGGCAAGTCGAGGAAGTGTCATTAACCAAGGGCCAATGGCAGGGAGACCCCCAAGTGTGGGCCCAGTACTCTCAGTTCCATCACATTGCTCAACATACCCAGAGGCCATTTATCCTACTCTCTCTCAAAACAACCATGACTTTTATGGGGCCAACTCTAACTATCAGACTGTGTTCAGGGCACAGCCCCATTCCACACCGGGACTCTATCCTCATCGTGCCGAGCATGGCCGATGCATGGCCTGGACTGAACAGCAGCTTTCTAGAGACTACTTCAGTGGCAGCTGTGCTGGGTCTCCATATAATTCTCGGCCACCTTCCAGCTATGGACCATCCTCACATGCCCAAGAGTCACACAGCATGCAGTTTTTAAATACAGGAAGCTTCAATTTCCTGAACAACACAGGGGCTGCCAGCTGCCAAGGAGCAACACTGCCTTCTAATTCACCTAATGGTATGAACTTTTTGAAGAATTTTTCCTGGCTTTTGAGTATGCAGTAAGGCAACATCGGTCATTGAGTTTCTGCCAAGTAATGTGGCATCTCATGTGAGGCTTCTAAAGACCACGGAGTCTTAGACATCTGGGGCTGATATGTTCACAAAGAAAAATATTCCCTATTTCTTGTGGCTTTATTGAAGTTGTACACATCATAAAAAAATGCCACACATTATAAAAAAAAGACCTTATGTCAAACTATATGCTTAAAACCAATCTTAACAGGCCAGAAAAAGAATGCTCTTTCCTTTGAAAGTCTTTGTAATGGAGAATGTTCTTCAAAAGAACTAAAATCAGATTTAAGACTGGGACCAAAACTGTGTTCATTGTTAGGCCGATAAAATCTTGAAGGGAGCTAGAAAGACCTGTGAATGCCTTCAGCCACCAGAATTGGCTCTGTGTAGTCACTTTATTAATTTGAATAAGTAAATTATAGCAAAGGTGCAGTCTATGTCTCAAAATAATAATGTGACAATTCCCCTTGGGAAAAAAAGCACAAAACTAGCATAGTGAACCATATCCATATATAAGCACAAATCCAAGTCTGTAGTAAACAGATGTGATATTTACAGTTTGATATCTTTAAGGCTCTGCCCAATTGCTTTGTGGCTTTTTCCTTCCTGGAATGTTCTTTGTAATAAGTGAATAGCACATTCTCAACACTCTCTCTTCTAGGATACTACGGAAGCAATATAAACTACCCAGAGCCTCATAGGCTCGGATCAATGGTGAATCAACATGTTTCTGTCATCAGCAGCATTCGCTCACTCCCTCCATACAGTGACATCCATGATCCTCTTAACATTTTAGACGACAGCAGTAGAAAGCAGACCAGCTCCTTCTTTGCAGACACATCGTCTCCAGTGGCATGTCGGACTCCAGTAGTGGGTAAGTTACTTTAGTAGTGTTTGAAAGCATTTTTAAAAAGTGGTTTTTGAAAGGGGGTTAACCTCAAATAAGCAGCATCACTTGGTAAAAGCTGTTGAGGTGAATTGGGCATGCATGTTGCCGCTCCCAATTTCTTTCTTTGGATCTGAAGTTGCATATTTGTATCTGAACATACTGCTAGTCACAGTTTTCTAGTTCACATTCCACATATCACTACTGTAAGATCCATTGCTGGATCTATTTTTATTTCCCAAAAGAATAGCTGACATAATTTATGAATGCAACAAATTAATATAACCTGTCAAATGCAGTTTAAAAGACACTAAGTTTTAGGAGAACTGTCTCTTGATTACTCTTGGAATCCTTGTCTCTTTTAGGTCCCATAATCTTCATCACTGTCTGAAACCACCCTCAAACTTTTTTTGTTTTAGTTGTAGATGGACACAATACCTTTATTTTATGAAATTATTTTTATGTGGTGCTGAGGATCAAACCCAGTACCTCACATGTGCTAGGCAAGCGCTGTACCACTGAGCTACAACCCCAGCCTCACCCCCAAATCTTAAAAATGGTGTCCTATGATGGAGAATTATCTTAATTTTGAATCAAATTCAATTAAATATCTTTATAAAATGTTGCTATTTAATTTCATTAACAATTTAAATAAATTTGGACAAATTAGTGGACTTGCCTTGTTGTTAGTCCTCTAGCTACTTCTTCCAACCAGTTTGTTGTTCTTGAGCCCCACTTATGAAGAAATTTGTCAACTTTTACTAGATATGTCACCAGCACTTCTTAAACTCTGTGCCACATAGTAGGAATTCAATAAATCAGTGAGGGGGAAAGAAGGAAAAACTAAATCTAGGGACTGGAGGTATAACTTAACAGCACATGCTTGACATAGCATGTGCAAGGGCCTGGGTTCAACCCCTAACAGCAAAAGCAAACATAAAAACAAAAACTGAAATTTATATGTATATTTTGTCTAATTAATTAGTATGTTACCACTGATAACAGATTTTGAAACAATCTATAAACTTAGTTTCTGATATTATTAATGAGGTATTCCAGTGCAAGTATATATTCAAAAGTATCCATCAGTGTTAATGTTTATATCAGATGGTTGAAATCTTCCAATGGAATTGATTTTAGACTAGCCTAAGTAAAGAGCATTGGCACCCAAGTGGAGCATAAGGGAAAATAAGATAAATTCCATTTCTCCTCACTCAGTGTACTTTTCTAATAATTCAATAGGAAGTACTTCTTCCCATCCTGTGACTGTCACAAATGCTCCCTGAGCAGAGTCTGAGAACTCATCTCCTGCTATCTGTAAATAGTCATTGCTTCTAGGTTACTCTAATGAAGCAGAAAATTCCACTTCAGGAAGTTTCCTCATCATGAGCCTGAAACGTGCCTTGTTGCCATTGCTACTATTAGTTCTGTTTACCTGCAGAGATAATGGAAGCTTTGATGGCACACAGGTTGGGAAGACGGTGGATTCCAAGCTGAAGTTGTTAGAGCCGGCTTTCGAGTAGATGGCAAAGTGAGTTTCAGGGTGAAAAGAGGGAGCACTGTAAGTGAGTGAGTGGTACAGGGGGAATTGGGGTCCACAATAGGCTTCCTTAATTATACAGCCTGGTTCTTAGTTGTCTTGAATATGTCATTTCACGGTGAGAAGACAGCAACCATACATGAGGGAAATGCAGAGCTGGAGAGGAAGTTGGTGAACTTTTTTGAGAACAGTCTATGTACCAGAGTTCATTCTAGACATTAGGATATGGGAGTGATCAGGCCTTACAGTTCTTGCCTGGATGAAGTTTAAAACATCCTAGTATGGGGAGAATAAGGCAATGGATATGTGAATATGCATTTTTTTCTGTTATATACTTTTTAAACATTTATTTATTCTGTTTAGGTATACATGATAGCAGAATGCATTTTTTTTTTTTTTTAGTTGTTGACGGACCTTTATTTTATTCATTTATTTATATGTGATGCTGAGAATTGAACCCAGTGCCTCACACATGCTAGGCAAGTGCTCTACCACTGAGCCACAACTCCAGCCCCAGCAGAATGCATTTGATTCATTGTACACAGATGGAGCACAATTTTTCATTTCTCTGGTTGTACGTGATGTAGAATCATACCATATATGCAATCATACATGCACACATGCATTAAAATAATATTTTCAGATTCCCTGAAATTCATTAAATAGGGCAACATGGCAGGTGGTAACAGAGGAGCTGCTCTGGTAGGACGGTTGGGAAAGGAATCCCCTGAGGCAGAGACATTTGAGTTGAAAGCAGAGTGATAAATAAGCAATAACATGAAGATCTGATGGTGGGGTTCCAGGAAGCAGGAATAGCTATTGCAGAGTCTCTGAAATTGAAACATGTTTGACAGTTTCGGTGGGCAGAGAGAAAGCTTGTATGGCTTGAGCATAATAAAGAAGAAAAAAAAAGAAATAAAACCAATTAAAAAGCAAGGGTTTGCTTATGTAGAGTTTTATGAACCAGGGCCCGAAGCTTGGATTTTCTTCCAAGAGTATGGGCAATCATTATAGCATTTGAGAAGAAAGAGTGTGATTTTGTTTTACACTTTGGCGAGATCATTTCAGTTGTTCTCTGAAGGGTGAGAGAATGAGGCAAAGACAAAAGTCATGAAGCAGTTAGGAAGCAGCTGTCTGAGTCCAGGGAAGAGAAGATGGTGGTTTTAACTACAACTGTGGAAAAGAAGAACTAGAGAAGGGGATATACTTTGTGACGGGATTTAAGATGATATTGAGTTTCCATTGTGAAATATTTAGAAAAAATAGCAATTTCTGGGAAAATAGCAAATTGAAAAAATAGAAGAAAAGATGATTGCTATGGCAAATCATATACACTCAAATTTAGAACAGGTAAGTGTATGCTAAATGCTTAGATTAAAGAGAGTGTCACTCGCAGAGAAAAGAAAATGTCAATTGGTTTTCAATTGGTGATTCCATTTTCCTCCTTTACAGCTTCCAGCCTGCAAACCCCAATTCCTTCTTCTTCATCCCAGTGTATGTATGGAACTTCCAATCAGTATCCAGTGCAAGAAACTTTGGACTCCCATGGAGCAAGCAGTAGAGAAATGGTGTCCTCTTTACCACCTATCAACACTGTGTTTATGGGAACAACAGCTGGAGGCACTTAAATTGACAATGTTGGGTGGGGTTGAAACTAAAAATCTCTACTGTGCAGATATCATTATTCACTCAGACTACAATGAGAATAAAGAAAATGGAAAAGGCAGTGACTGGACACTGTTTTTCAAGTCACTGGTACGATGGATAACTCCAAAGTGATTGGACATTCTTGCATAGTTTGCCTTGCACACAAATAGTTTTAAATGTGATCTCATTATTAATCATAGTTTCCAACATTATCAAATGAAACCAGTGGAGAATTGAAGATGCAAACATTTCAGCTATGAAGATTTAATATTTCACTTTCTAATTTATTTAGAATCTATATACTCCATTGTTGGTTTCTAAAAAAGAGAAAATTATATTTAATGCCTTTACAATACTTTTAATTTATTAGGATCTCAGAATCATTGTTTACCATTCCCTTATTTGACAAAAAGTCAAATGTATATGTGCTACCTCCTATGGAAATGTTTACAACATCAGGACTTAATTCAATTCAGCCTGGACCAAAGTGGCTTGATTCAATTCCTCTGCATTAGTGTGATGATTTCTGTTACATAGCAGTATTCCAATTCTATGTAACTGAACAGAGATGATAAATGCTTACCTTTCTTTATAAAAAGACAAAAAATAAAATAAATAATGGATGGAAACATTTTTAAAGGCTTGATTGCTCTCAGGGCTGGTGCCATTTCTAAATGATGTTAGAGATTTGCAGGAAGAGCTGCTTTGGATATGAAATGAAAGAGTGAAGCTGGTTGATTGAGACACTATAATTCAAGAATATTTGCGTATCAAATTCATGTGTATAACTCTAAAGAAATTGTGACCTGTAGACTGAAATTCTTCAGATATAGAAGTAGTCTTTTATCAAATTCTTCCATTATAAATTAAGAATGAATGAGTATTCAGGGATCATCTGGATGCAAAGGCTGATTCAGAAGTGAAGAATTCATTACATTTAAATTAATACAATTTGATATCACCCTCCACCCGGCTTTTTTCTTTTTCTTTTCCATATGTCTTGGCTGAAAGATCTGTTGTAAGATTTATAGCCTACAATAGGAGACTTCCATTAACTTCACAGACTTCTATAATCTTATGATAAGGCTCATGTATTTGTATTAAGAATTAGGCTATACTGTAGGCCCCAGGTACATCATAAAATGATCAGTAAGCTCTAAATATCCTTTATATGTCATGATGTAATTTGGCAAAACAAACTGCAATTGTTTTCAGCAAGCAATAAACACCTGTGGGCTTGTCAAAGTCTTGCTGCTATTTGCTTAGTGTGCTCAGTAGTATCTAATTAGTTAAACAGAAAAAGATTGCAATGGTAACAAATTATGAGAAATAGAAAACTAAATGTTCTCTTCCTTGCACTAGTAATATTGTGAGAGTACAAAGGAAAGAGAAATTAAAGACTTGGAATGGAATAGTAAATAAAACAGCTTTAAGAGTTCTGGCTGGGGCTGGGGCTATGGCTCAGCGGTTGAGCACTTGCCTCGCATGTGTGAGGCAATGGGTTCGATCCTCAACACCACATAAAATAAATAAAGATATTGTGTTCATCTACAACTAAAACAAAAATATTGAAAAAAAAAAGAGTTCTGGCTATAAGTTTTGAATAAGAATCCAAAATTAAATGTATAGTAATTAAATATATATTTAGCATCTAATATGTGTCCGACACTACTAGACAACATGGAAAATGCAAAGATGAAAAAAATCATTGCTATACTTTTAAAATGTTTTGATGTAATGGCAAAGTGGTGATTTGATAAGAAATAGAGTTCATTGAAGTTTTTTGAATAGAAAAGTAATATGGGGAAGTGATGTTTAGGGAATATCTAGCAGCAGTTGGAGGAAGGAAATAGATTGGATAGTGAAGGAATTAGCCAGAGAAGGGCAATTTGGGAGGGAGTGTCTCATCTAGATGTTCATCAGATAAGCACCTAGGAGCAGAAGGTAGGAGAAGTGGGAGAGAGGAAGAAGCATGAGAATCACTTTGAAGAAACATTAGCATCATTTCAAATAATAGATTAAAGGATTTTTCCTAAGCTTATTTGCAAAGATTTTCCCCACCCTATTTGCAAAGTTCTGCAGTGGAAATAGTTGACCCTGCCTGGTACAGGGAGAAACTTAGAAGACAGGTGAGCTGTGTGTCTCTGGGTTTCATGTGCAGCAGGTTGACAGCAAAGTGTCTGATGCTGACTTCAGAAGAGACAAACCACCAACTTACTAAGCAAAGGAACTTGTGTTTGCTTCTGTTAGAAGTATGAGTGTGGCTCTCAGGGATGACAACTGGCTTTCATGCAGAACAGTTTTTTGTTTTGTAAGACTATTCTGCATATTGCACAAGATTGAGTATCACTGGCCCTCAAACACTAAATGCTGATAGAAGCCCTCTTCTTATTATGACAATCAAAAACACCTCACATATTTTTAAATGCCACTAGACAATCAGTGCTAGTCCAGTCTATTGGCATTAGTACTAGCACTAATCCCCGTACTGCAAACAAACAAACAAAAAATTACTTAGAAGGAGTACGAGATAACATATTACCTGTCTGCCCTTCAGTTATGCTCATTTAAGAATTGTTTCTTAATTGATCTACAGTCCAGAAGCTCAAGGCATTTTTCTATAATTCTTTTTGATAATTTAAATACAGTTCGGGGACCTTGCCTTGCTTTTTGGTGTTTCTGTTTTCAAAAGTAAATAAATTTCTCTTCAAGTAATTATTATTTGTTTAACCTTTTTATTTTTGGGTACTGGGGATTGAACTCAGGGGCACTGGACCACTGTGCTACATTCCCAGCCCTATTTTTTTGTATTTTATTTAGCTACAGGGTCTCATTGAGTTGCTTAGTGTCTCACTGTTGCTAAGGCTGGCTTTGAACTCACAATCCTCCTGCCTCAGCCTCCTGAGCCACGGAGATTACAGGTGTGCACCATTGTACCCGGCTCAAGTACTTTTTGACATCATTAGTAATAGTAATTAGTAATTAGTAGTAATTAAAAGTAATTAGTAATTAGTAATTAAAAAGTAGTGACCTAATCAAGGTAATGCTTATATAAAATAAAAAATTATTATATAGATTAAAGACATAATGACAAATAAATACTCCAATTAGGCCAGTGAATTCTTGATAGAATTTAGAGACCAAGAATATGTTTTGTGACAACTTAAAACCTAACTCTGTCATTAACACAGAAACACAGGAAAAGGGGGGCCTGGTTAATTTTCTCTCTCCAGGTAGATTTTACTAAGAAAAATTAGAGTTCTCCTTAGTTATAGGTTCTCATGTATATTTTCAGGTTAGAAGGGCTTTTTGGTTTTGTTTTATTTATTTTAAGCAGCCTGTATTACTTGGGCTGACCCTGAGCTTGTGTTCCTCCTGCGTCAGTCTTCAGACAAGTTGAGATTAGGGGGTGTGTGTTACTGCACTTGGCTTTTTTTTTTTTCCTTCAGTTTAAGCTAAGTTCTAGTTATAGTTGTGATATTAAAATCTTTCTTGGTTCTGCTTTAAGAAAGTAGAATCCATGAGACCCTCAAGGTCTCACACATAAGTATTGTCCAACTTCAAAAGCCAGCAGTGCTTCCATGGAGACGAGAAGGTAGACTAGCAGGCAGTGAGGTTATTGTCCTAACTTTGCCCAGTAGTGGTGTTTTGTATTAAACAGTATCCAATCAACTAAATCAGATGATCTCAGGAATCGTGACTGCAAAACTTACACACACAGCTGAGAAAAACAAGCAGGCAGGGGAGGGAGTTGGGCTAGAAGCAGAGGCAGAGAGAGACTGAATTGTGAGACTGGTCTCAGTGAGCAGCCATGAACGCGCTCCTGCAGTGGAATGCTGATATGACAGGCTCCCAGATCAGCCATAGAACACCAGAGCAGCAGCTGTGCTGTTCTGACAGTGACTGCCTAGTTCTCTCCTGTCCATTCGAATTAGCCCTTGGAGCCTTTGATAGATATAGTCTCCATTTAGTCATTCAAGTACAGCTGTTTTAACCATTACTTCCAAGCCCCCTATGGTGTGATTCTACTTCTGCAGATAACCTTGATTGAACAATAAGTTAGAGGCACATTAATTTTATTTTTGAAGGACTCAATCTATTCTTATACAAATGCAGTCCATATAAAAGGACAAAAAATACTGTCATCCTCTTTAAATTTATTTTATTTATTTTTAATATATATTTTTTAAGTTGTTGATGGATCTTTATTTTATTATTTATATGTGGTGCTGAGGATTGAACCCAGTGCCTCACGCATGCTAGGCAAGCACTCTACCACTGAGCTACAGCCCCAGCCCCCAAATTAATTTTAACTAGTAATATAAAAACAAAAATTGGACCTATTTATTGGGTTCCATATGATATTTCCATACATGCCTATGTTGTATAATATCTAAATCAGTCTAAACACATTTATCTCCTCAAATGTTTATCATTTTTTATTTAGGGTGAAAACTCCTTTCTCCTAGCTTTTATAGTATACAATTCTTGAAAGTCAGCTTAGGTAGTATACTTTTCTTCTGTAGCTCCCCAGAAATTAAAAGAAAAAGGAAAGAGAAAGAGAGTAGGGAAAAATGGAAGGGAGGGAGGTAGAGGAGAGAGGGATGAAGGAGAAAGAAAAAATCCTTTGGGATAAATGAATTCTGAAACCCAAACCCAAAGTTCCAATTTTTCAAAAAAGCAGGAGGCAAATGAGAGTGATATGCCTGAACCCCCTGGAAAGGGCTAGCAATCAGGTGTCTTTATAATAGGGAGTGAAATACAAATATCACAACAGCAGCTGTAGTTCTTAAAAGGCCTGGAATAGTAAACTGTTCAACCCAGTATTTTGAGGACAGATTTACAATCCAGGGTGAGTTATAGAAATTTAAACAAAAACCTTCCAGAAAAGTCAACAATAGTGATTATGACATAGAGGACATTTTGTTCTTTGGGAAAGATAAGAAATGATGAATTTATATAAAAGATTATTGTACCATCTCATTCAATTATTGAATTCTAAATTAAATCCTTGAGTTTGTAAATGGCAGAAAACACAACCTATCTGTTCCAAAAGCACACTGATTAAATGAAAAGAAAATAAATTTTAGTTATTCTTTAATTATAGGCATTAGCAATAGCTGGAAAAGATGGGTTGTTTTAAGTGGACTTTGATAAATAGCTACCAATTTTGAGATATTTGCTTATAAAATAAAGTCTGTTATAATTGATAAAAGGTTTTCAAGTAGTTTTCTAATATAAAATCCTTTATAAACAGTGCTTAATTTTTACTGATTGTGGCTACATTATACTGTGATAGAAATGCTTCCTATTATAAAAACTACATATTTTCTAGAATGAGAAAAACAAATTTTACTTAGTTTTTTGTATAATTTAGTTTAGCTGGAGAGGTCTCTAATTTTTCCCAATCTTTCTCTTTAAATATTTATATTTTCCATCATATTTATGTAAGGATAAAGTTGGCCCTTCATGATTTTTGACCCTTTTACTTTTCTAGTAGAAATTTTCTGTCTATTGAATATTATGGGAAGCTTTGACATAAAAATGTAGAATACCTCTAGATTCATTTTCATTTTAAAAACTTAATCTCATTATTTGTACAAATACTTCATTTACTGTCAAGAATTAAATTTTTCTTATTTCTTGAATACTTTTTTATTGGTACTGGGACTTAACCCAGGGGTACTTTACCACTAAGTTACATCCCCAGCCCTTTTTAGTTTTCATTTTGAGAGTGTGTCTCACTGAGTTGCTTAGGGCCTCACCAAATTGCTGAGGTTGGCTTCGAACTTATGATCCTCCTACCTCAGGCTCCTGAGTTGCTGGGAGTACAGGTGTGCACAACCACACCCAGCATATTTCTTGAATACTCTTTTTTAAAATTTATTTATTCTAATTAGGTATACATGACAGCAGAATGCATTTTGATTCATTGTACACAAGTGGAGAACAACTTTTCATTTCTCTGGTTGTACACAATATAGAGTTACACCATATGTGCAGTCATACATGTACCTAGGGCATTGTTGTTCATCACATTCCACCATCTTTCCTGCCCCCATGTCCCATCCTCTCCTTTCCCTCCCCTTTGAACAAAGTTTCTCCATTCCTCCCGTGTCCCCTCCCCCAGTATGGATCAGCATCCACTTATCAGAGAGAACATTTGGCCTTTGGTTTTTTGGGATTGGCTTACTTTGCTTAGCATGATGTTCTCCAATTCCATCCATTTACCCGCAAATGCCATAATTTTATTCTCTTTTAATGCTGAATAATATTCCAGTGTGTATATATACCACAGTTTCTTTATCCATTCATCTATTGAAGGGCATGTAGGTTGCTTCCACAGTTTAGCTATTGTGAATTGTGCTGCTATAAACATTGAAGTGGCTGCATCACTGTAGTATGCTGTTTTTAAGTTCTTTGGCTATAGACCAAGGAATGGGATAGCTAGGTCAAATGGAATGGAACCATTCCAAGTTTTCTAAAGAATCTCCATACTGCTTTCGAGATTGGTCACACCAATTTGCAGTCCCACCAGCAATGTATGAGTGTGTCTTTTCCTCCACATCCTTGCCAACACTTGTTTGTATTCTGGATAACTGCCATTCTGATTGGTGTGAGATGAAATCTTAGAGTAGTTTTTATTTGCATTTCTCTAATGGCTGGAGATATTGAACATAATTAGATATGATAGTGGTCTTAAGTGTGGTTGGGTTTTGTCACAGAGTTATGTGTTGAAGTTTCTAAGAGATATTTTCTTTTATGCCACATTTTAACAAATGAGTCTGCTCATACCGGTGGTGATAACAAAACCAGACAAGGTCCCTTCTCTCATGGAGCTTTCAATGTATAAAGAAGAGCAGGCATTAAACTAATTAAGGATGGGAAGATCTTAAAAGGCTAAACATTCACACTGTTGGTTACAGTAAGAAATGATTTCAAGTGCGAAAAGTGAAGGCTGCTCAGAAAAGTGAGGCCACAGGGTTAAACTCATGGAGGTATATGCAAGGAAGAGGGTTGCAGGGAAAGTCAGGTAGTACTGGCTGAGACCCCAAGGAAGTGGGTGGTGATAGGGAAGGATGGGGTGGGGGATGGAATGGCAGTAGTGAGCAGCAGAACAGGTGTTCAGGACAGGAATCCAGCACGTGAGAAACCCACAACTGGATTTAAAAAAAGTGGGAAGATGTAGAACGTGAGAGTCTGGAAGAACAGCCAGAAGGGATGTACAGACTGCTGATGCTTTTGAACTTTAGTGATCATCTGAGCCATCTGTTGATAGCATGAGAGACCTGTATACCTGTGAAGATCTCTAAAGAATTACAATGTCAAACCAAGATTTTTATGAACTCTAAAAATGCTGAAACATTTTCATGAGGAGAACAGTCTTGCATACCTAGGTTTCACAGTCAAAAATTATTTAATAGCCCTTAAGCCCCTTTCATATCTCCTGTGACTGCTCATAATCAGGGAAATTAATTTCATAGAATTCTTTATAAAGGTTTCAATTTGAATCTTTAGGAGGGGGAATGATGATATCAGCCAATATGAACAAGTTGCAGTAGAATTCTTTATTTTTTCCCCCACAAATTTAATCCCAGACTTCCTTTCTCAAAAATGCATTTGGAAAACAGGAAAAGAGAAAATATAGTTATGCTTTTCAATGACATCTTTTTGTATTGCTGTTGTAACTCATCTTAACCCTAAAGTTAAAGGGAACAGAAAGTCAAGAGGTCAAAGCAGATTTCTCAGTGTGGTGTGTGACCTTACTTCTTTCCTTAAAATAGTTGTGGTAGAGCCTCCAACTAAGAATCTGGTGAGAAGCACATTTACAAAAGTGAAAAATTAACTACTCAATATGATACCTGCCCTAAAGCAAAGAGAAACCATTGTTTTTATTAGTTAAAACGAGGGCGGTATTCTTACCAATCAATAGTCAGAATGAGGGTCAGAGGTTTACAACCTTCAAGCATCTTTAAACACACCGGGGCAAATATGAGCTTCACGGGTAGTTTGTTAATCAAGATTTGTCATTTGACTTTGTGTACTTTAGCTTATTAATGCTTTACACATGGCCTCCATAAAGAATAAAACTGTTCCTATTTTATATTAAAAAGGGGCAAGATTTCTTGCCTTTGGATTTTGAGGATAATATATTTGTGCTATTTGCTACTGCTCTTACCACCCCCATACACACAGTTTTTCATTTATTATTCATTGTCTGGACACCTGTACAAGTTATGATATCATTTTGACTCTGCTCCTCAAAGAAAAAACCTCTCCCAAAAAATGTGCTTAAATGTGGTATCTAACGTGTTTTCACAGGAAGCTGAATATTCATTTGTCTAGGGAATTAGATACTTGGATACCAAAGCCAGCAGAGAAAGCCCTCTGAAAACACATTGAACCCTGGATGAAAGATGACCTATTGGCAAATTAGTGATTCTTTCACAGGCAGATGCTATTCCAGAGCATAAGCCAAGAACTGATTGTCGAATCCTTGAAACCAGAGAGAGGGAGAGAGAGGGAGAGAGGGAGAAATTGCCTGCACGAGAGAGTGCACTAGTTTTTGGCACTTACTTTAGTGCTAAGTGGCTTGACCTAGTGAAACTCCTGTATGGCTTTTCCTGGGCTTCCTGCACTTCAAAGTCAGGAAGGGTGCAGCAGAGTGCAAGATGCATCTGGATGCTGTGAGCAGGTCTAGCTCTCCTAAGAAAGGCATCACCCCAAGGATCCCAGACTCATCTCTACACAACCACACTGAAGTGGCTACTGTAGTTTCTATGAAGACATAAAGTCAGAATTAACACAGAGTATGGTTTCAAAGTAAAGGCCAAATATGCAACAATTGAAAGCACCACAGAGTTAGATCTGTGTTTGGGATGACATTAGTTTTGTGACAAGTTAGGTAACTTCTCAGAGACTCATCCTTCTCCTCTGTAAAATGAGCTTAATAGTAGTATTTTTCACAGACAGTCATTGTGATATTTCTTCACCTATTTAGCTTAGAGGTTCCTGGCATGTACAGACTCGATAACTGGTAAGTTATTACTTGTCATTATTAGTCCCATGGACTCAGTAGCATTATTTGATATAATGCAAACCATTCTTTTGTGTCTTTATGTGTAATATAGACTGCTGTAGAGTTTCCTAGTAAAATAACTTAGGCCTGGCTAATTATGTAAGGATTTGTCATGTGAAAGTGAGGGAATGAAAGCAAAATGTAGAAAATCATTACTCCAAAATGATTTCATAGAGGCAACACTCACAGGATACAATATGGTCTGATTGTTAGACATGAGAACAAGATTACACATTACATTTAGGAAGAATTTTCTTTTTATACTTATTTTACGAGTTTCATAGAATTATGCAAAATCTTTATTAATCAGTAATTCTGACGGCAGAATTATCAATGTGGTTTTTTTTTGGTTTGATTGCCTTTATTTTCACAGACTTAAAATGAAGTCATAAAAACATAAGATTTTCTGTGAAAATTTCTATTAAGAAGAAAATGTTTTTGTTGGTTTTCTTCCTCCTTAAAAGTCACTTAAAGCAGAATTTTTAAAAATATAATTGATAACTTGATAATCAGAAATTATTAATTTATTGAACATTTTTGATGCATCATAACTGAAAGGTTTGGGACAAGATGACTTTCTCTTCTCTTTATTGCTAATTCAAGAAAAAAATATATATATTTTTTGGTACTGGAGATTGAACTCAGGGGCACTTGGACACTAAGCCACCTCCCCAGCTCTATTTTATGTTTTTATGTAGAGACAGGGTCTCACTGAGTTGCTTAGTGCCTCGCCTGCCTCGCCGTTGCTGAGGCTGGCTTTGAACTCGCGATTCTCCTGTCTCAGCCTCCCTAAGTGCTGGGATTACAGGCTTGCGCCACCACCCCGGCTTCAAGAAAAATCTTTACCCTAACCAAAAGTGCTCCTCCAAGCTACTAAGCAGAACATCAACAGTCAGTTATTGCAAATCTTCTCCTCAATTCTCTGGAGCACCCGAGGCTCAGCATGTACAGTCTGGAGCAGTTTGCTTCACTCTCAGATGTATTCTCACCTTGTGTTCCTCTCATCCTTATGGTGCTATGGAAGTCAGAAACTTGAGAATCATCCTGAACTGTCCCTCATTGCCTCCTCTTCTGGACACCCTATTGCTCCTAATGATCCTTTTGAGCACTCTCACCCTCTTCACCCTCACGCACAACCCAGTGCAAACTCTTATCTCTTGCTGGGATTATGGTATTGGTCACAACTCCATCAGCTCCTCTATCACTTCTGGAGGGATCATTCTTAAACACAAAACTATAGTTCTTAAGATCCTTTCCCAGCTCCTCTTTGACCTCAGAACAAGGCTTGCCTGTGTGGGGCTAAAGCTTTGTCTTCACTTTTCCTGCCTGGGGCTAGTATTAAAGTATGAGCCATTTGGGACCTTGTCTGCAACTGTAAGATTTATAGGATTTTTAGATGGCAAAAGTAATCACTTAGTAGGTACTGGGATTTTCTTTAAATGTTGTGGTCAGAGTAGAAAGTATGGGAAAATGAATGATAAATGGCCTATATATGAAAATGCTTATAAAAATCAATAGCTTAATAGTTCTAAAATACTTCAGGATATTAGCATATGACACAAACAACACTGAAGGAACCCTATTTAATGGAAGTTTTTGGCTTAATTTCAGACTTTTTAATGTGTGATGAAGTATATTGAAAGCCTGAGGAAAGACCTGGAGAGACCT
The DNA here is from genome assembly GCA_004024805.1 of Geosciurus inauris. Lineage (NCBI taxonomy): Eukaryota > Metazoa > Chordata > Mammalia > Rodentia > Sciuridae > Geosciurus > Geosciurus inauris. The sequence continues at coordinate 130,159 of PVHX01004122.1, forward strand.
CTACGTTACATAGGCACACAGAGGCCTAACTGAATCTACAGCTGAGATGAGAAAGTTAAAACACGGGAATTCAATAAAGTCTCCTCCTCTTCCTTCTTTGTTCCTGTATGTGTCTGATACCTATTCAATCTTCTAGTACAGATGTCAGATTCCCTAAGAAGTCCCTTGAAATTCCAAAGTCCAAATTGACATCCCTCGCATATCCTCCTTTTGGGTCCTATAGTTCCCTAATATGACAATTATGCTTTTCTTGTACCCTGAACTAGATTATATTCTCTGGGAAGGCTGAGGCTAATGTCAGGTTTGTTGATGCAGTCCCACAATAAATCCATGTTTAGTTAAAATTACATGTAAGGAGCACCTTTAAACTCAGAACACATAATCATCTATGAGTTCATTGCTCGAGATGCTGTGCACCAAACAACATCCTGAGGCTAGAGCTAGGGCTGGACAACAGTCATTGTAATCTTATTATAAATGTGAACATTTTTTTTGGTGTTATTTAGTTGCCTTTGACAGAAGATGTTAACGGTCATGTAGAGTTTCTTCATATGGATATGTTACAACTTAACCAATTCCAGACTACTGCATTTTAAAGTGATTTCCAGACTGAAAAAAGAAAATGATAAAGATTTCCTGGTTTTCTTTTTTTTTCTCAAAAGTTGCATTTTAATACATGTTATCAAACATAACAGAAAAAAACAAATTTTCAGAAGCTGTACACACTGTTCACTGAAAACATTTGTTGAGGCAAATAGAAAAAAAATTGTTACAATCATAATTTTTCTAACTTTGCACAAAATTATAAGCAGATTACATTCTTCATATTAAACACCTTTATATG
>PVHX01004123.1:0-130925 GCA_004024805.1 Geosciurus inauris
TACTGTGAGGTTTACAGAGTCAGTCATGTTCATGGATAACAGCTAAGTCATGGTTCCTGTGGATCAAATCTTAATCCTTTAATGTTCTTTCCAGTTAACTTTCAAGGATGTCATACAACCTAACTTCCTGAGAATTATTAATTCATATCTGTACAGTCTTTTTCATGCATGCCATGATAGATTATGTTTATCTTCCTTGAGGTAGGCTCACATTAAAAATAAAAGCAATTACTAGCACTGTTTTGATGAAAATTAAGATCACAAGGCTTCAACATGCCATTTAGTTACTGAAATCTTGACATCTTTGTGAAATTTGCAGATTTAAGATTAACCTCAGTAGATTTAAAAAATAGATTTCAAGAACATGATAAAGCGCGTCCTAATGATTAACAAATATCCAGAAATATTGACAAGGCAAGAGAAAGTGGGTGAACATGGTTAGTGTGAAGGATTAAATTATAAAATAAATTATAACATTTATCCTGTCATTTATATTTAAAGTTAGTAATATGGAGTAAATGTTTTTAATATCCACTCAATGCATCAATTAACTCTCATTTTATTGCTCCAAATTAAATCTTAATGAGAATAGCAGTAACCTTAGATTCCAAGTTTGCTGATTTCAATCCTTAAACATCTCAAGACATCATACTCCTATTCTTGATGTTTATTCCACTTGCCCTGTAATTCAAAGTATAGCTAGGAAAAAGGTAAATTAAAGTATGTTCAGTTTACTGTTAAATTGCATTATCAAGAAGTGATGATTTATTTAGCTTCATTACAAAACAAACTTCAAATCCACACATTTCTCTTGATTTTATTTTCTGAAAAAAAAATTAGGACTCACACAATTATTAGTGGTAGAGATGTAATCTTTAAAATTCTAGCATCACAGATATTCTTATGGGAAGAAAAAGTTTATAGATAAAAATATAACTTGGATTCATGTGTGGTTGCTTCTTATAAAAAGTAAGAAAGATCTGGGTTTCTTAATCTTGAGGGTTTGGAGGAAAAAACCATGCTTGCTACAATGTTAAATTGTTGCATTAACTTTGATGTCTTATTCATTGTTCAGTAAATGCACATAACTAAATGTATATATATATTTTATATATAATTATCTGTGATAAAAATTTCATTCTCATTGAAAGAAACAAATTTGAAAATAGATGACTCATTCCAGATACAATTGGACATCTACATATATCTGACTACTATGTATTTTTATGTAAGTCCAGCTATGTAATTCTTTTTTTCTTTTTTTGGGGGGGGTACTGGGAATTGAACTCAGGGGCACTTGACCACTGAGCCACATCCTCAGCCCTATTTTGTGTTTTATGTAGAGACAGGGTCTCGCTGAGTTTCTTAGCGCCTCGCCGTTGCTAAGGTTGGCTTTGAACTCGTGATTCTCCTGTCTCAGCCTCCCTAAGTGCTGGGATTACAGGCTTGAGCCACCATGCCCGGCTCAGCTATGTAATTCCTTAAGATTGTTTATAAGAATACAAGACAAATATAACATGTTTTTTTTCTAATGTGTGGAATCTAAAAAAAACCCAACAAAACAAAACAAAAATGTAGAATGAAGAATATTAGAGAAGGGAAAAAGGATTCAGAGGGGGTAAGACAGAGTAAAGCAAGAGTGGATATGATCCCAGTATGTTATACACATGTATTGAATTGTCACATGACTGAAAGAAAATATGTTGTATAATTAAGATACAATAATACTTATAAATATATCACTTTATAACACTTGGTATAATAACAAACAATATTAGTGTCACTTGGAGATTTTGATGTAATCTCTAAAAATACTTTTACCATCTATATTATTATCATAATTTTTGTTAAAACCAATTAAATTAGTATTAGCATTTGTTTAATCCAGGATTATATCAAAGAGCAATTACACTGTGGGTTAAACTAATATATGCACAAAATTAATCAGTTAAAATGGATTTCTCTACTCTCCTAATTAAAATGAGCCTGTCAAATGCTGTCATTGATTCAGAAATAAAAGACTGAATCTCAGTTAATTCTGCATATAACTTGAATTCATGTTTGGTTTTCACTTCTCTGACTAAGAGATCTGACCAGAAAAATTTTAGGAGGAAAAGTTTATTTGGGAGTTCACACTTTTAAAGATTTTAGTCTATAGAAGGATAGCTCCATTCCTTAGAGCTCGAGGTGAGGCAGAGAAGCAGCTCACATCATGCATGATGAGCAAGCAGAGAGAGAGAGACTCTACTTGCTAGATAAACATATACCCAAAGCTATGCTCTAATTCCCACCTCCACCCTACCACTCAATTAATCCTCAATTAATCCCTATCAGGGAATTAAATCACTGGTTGGTTTAAGACACTTACAAACCAATCATTTCTCCTCTGAACCTTCCTGCAGTATCTTACACATGAGTTTTGGGGGACACTGTTATACCCAATCAGCGAGAAACAAACTCATAGATTCATTTGTTAAAGGTTTATTTTTCAGCCGGTGGAATTGCAAAGCCAATAAGAGCCAATTCAAAGTTGCAGACCCTGACTTGGTTTAGATTACAGATTATATAGCAAAAGAAAACTGTGAGTCAGGCGCTATGACGTTTTCTCTTTCTAGCCAATGCAAGCAAGCCAACAATACAGAAGCAGAAATTGCAGTTAGCTAAGCCCACCCTACGTTCACCCTACATTTGGGAAATAGATTGTAACACTGTTTAGTAAGCATCCTGGATTTGGCAAGTGTCCTGGAGTTGTTTTTTATCTGAAACTTAGGTCAAGATGACCACGACTCTTTGCAAAAATAAAGTATGTTGATGTTTGGGCTAAAGTTAAGGTGGCTGACAGCCCAGACAAAATGGAGTTTCTTAAGCTAAGAGTTACCACAACACCACAGCTAAATCATAACACTGAATTTCCTTTTTTATTATAAATTTATATTTTTATTGCTATATACAAACTTAAAACATATGTATTTACTGTATAACATGTAATATTTTGATACATGCATACATTGTGTAATGATTAAATCAGGATGAAAGCATTCAAACTCCTTTTCCCTGGCTTTTTAAATACACAGCACCTTATTATTACCTGTGGTTGTTCTTAGCTTATTGATCTTGAAATAGCACACTAGAATTTATCACCCCTAACTATTACTTAGTACTCTTTGCTCAACATTTACCCATCTCTTCCTCTCTACTACAAGGCTCTTGTGGACAAACTTTGCTTCAACTACAAACTCATACAATACAGATTTCTGTTGTGGTTACTTTTAAATAATTCTCCTACCAACTAAAATCTCACTTGAATTTAATAGATTCCTAATTCTGACTAAACGCATTATTGGGTATGTCTGATGTTTGTTTATGTATGGAACTTTGGAAGTTACTATGCCCCAGTGAAAATTATTCTATCCATTTATACATTTCCATAGAATAGAGGAGTTACACATATCCTATGAATTAATTCTTCTGTGTCTGCTAATAAGATCCCAAGCTATTGTCCTTTACTTTCTTCAGTCTCTCTTGGGGAGGAGTATTTTGTGTGCATTTTCATATTGGTTCCCCAGTATGTTATCTCTTGTGTTTATCATTTTTTTCAACCTGTGTTTCCCTTTCTCCTAAAGTAACATCATTTCTAATCATGCACATAGTCCTGTACATCTTCTTTCTCAGCATGACTCTCTTTATTAAAGGGAAATTCAGCTTGTTCTATAGCTCCAACAATGTACCAGTCTTGCCTAAGATTATTTTAGAAGGCTTTTGGCTTTTCTCAAAGTTTTATCATTTGCAAATCATTTGTTGCCTTTAAATGCTGATTAACTGAGCATATTTTGGATCCCCAAAAGCTTGAGTTCCCTGAGATAATGAAAAATGTAGGGGTTGGTGTTGTAGCTCAGTGGTAGAGTGCCTACCTTGCACATGTCAGGCACTGGGTTCAATCCTCAGCACCACATAAAAAATAAATTAATAAACAAAGATATTTTGTATTCATCCACGACTAACAATATATTTTTTAAAAAAGAAAAATGTGTAGCTGTAAGTCCATATATTGTACTTGATTATCCAAAGAGATTCCCCCAAGGCATTCTACAAATGATGATGTGCAAAATGTCTGATAAATTGACATTGATCTCATATTTTCAAGTATGATTGAATTACTGCCCTCCTCCAAACACACATAAGAATTTTTGTCTACAGATATTAAGTAATATAATAATATCAAATTTGGGGCATGCAGAAGATATTTATGTCCATAATACTGATTGTCCTCAATAATTTATCACTTAGGTTAATAGTTCAACACTGATCCGTGACTTTGTTGAAGAGTCATTTGTATACAATGTGAGACAAGAGTTTCCACTTGCTATCTTCCAGAAGACATCCTTTGTAGTAGAAATAAGTTGCAATGTTTGGAACATATGACAAAGCTACACTGGAATTATGCCAAAGGTTTATTTAGAAAGTGTATTAGTGTCATCAAGATTCATCTCACAGATGAGTTCAGATTGAAATCTTACATTCTGAAAGTTAGACAGAAATGTTACCTTTTAAGGAGTTTTCTTCAACTAAATATCTCTGTAATTTAGCAGGACCTATAAGTGGAGTTAAAGATAGGAGCATTATCTTAATCAACCTTGCAGCAGACAATGATGCTTTTTCCTTTTATTTTTTCATTATCAATTTCATTCTTTTCCTAGGCTATCATTTCTCCTCTTTTCCATTTGTCATTTACTTACATCCAGATTCTCCAGCCCTTTACATTTTGTCAAAGGACTGACAAATGTGGCTGGAGGCAGTATACTTTGGACCAATTCTTCCATTTCCCCCCATTCTCAGTCAAATGGAATAGAGTTGGACAGACACAAATTTGTACAATCTTTCATTCATTGGATATGGAAGAGATAGAAACTGCCAACCTTAGTCTAGACTGGCAAGGAAAAGTCTTAGCCATGCTATTATTCCACTGAAAAATTATGGCTTAATATCGTGATCATGTTTTATTCAACAATCTAAAATTTCTGAATTCACTATACACTCAGGAAAGAAATATTTGTATGTATAGAAAGTGCATGTCATTTCCAGCCTTTCGCATTTGTACATACTCCATTTTAAATTATATACACTTAATTATATAAAAAAATCTCTTTTTATGTTATTTATTTATTTATTTATTCTACTTAAGTATCCATGATAGTAGAATGCATTTTGATTCATTGTACACAGATGGAGCACAACTTTTCATTTCTCTGGTTTTACATGATGTAGAATCACATCATATATGCAGCCATACATGAAGCTAGGGCTATGATGTCCATCTCATTCCATTCCATTCCATCATTTTTACTGCCCCCATGCCTTCTCTTCACTCCCTCCCTTTAACCAAAGTTTCTCCATTCTTCCCGTACCTCTCCTCCAATATGGATCAGCATTTACTTATCAACGAGTATATTTGGCATTTGGTTTTCTGAGATTGGCTTACTTCACTTAGCATGATATTCTCCAACTCCATCCATTTACCTGCAAATGCCATAATTTTATTATCTTTTATTGCTGGTAATATTCCATTGTGTATATATACCACAGTTTCTTTATCCATGCATCTATTGAAGGGCATCTAGTTTGGTTTCACAGTTTTGCTATTGTAAATTGAGCTGCTATAAATATTGAAGTGGCTGTGTCACTGTGGTATGCTGTTTTTTAAGTCTTTTGGGTATAGATCGAGGAGTGGGATAGCTGGGTCAAATGGTTTTCCATTCCAAGTTTTCTAAGGAATCTCCATACTGCTTTCCAGTTTGGTTATACCAATTTGCAGTCCCACCAACGTTTGAGTGTGCCTTTTTCGCCACATCCTCATCAACACTTATTGTTGCTTGTATTTTGGATAGCTGCAATTCTGACTGGAGTGAGATGAAATCTTAGAGTTTTGATTTGCATTTCTCTAATTGCTAGAGATGTAGAACATTTCTCCATATATTTGTTTATTGATTGTATATCTTCTGAGAAGTTTCTATTCAGATCCTTAGCCCATTTTTTGATTAGGTTGTTTATTTCTTTGGTGTTAAGTTTTTTGAGTTCTTTATATATCCTGGAGATCACTGCTCTCTATCTGATGTGCATGTGGCAAAAATTTGCTCTCAGAATGTAGGTTGTCTGTTCACCTTGTTGATTATTTCTTTTGCTGAGAAGAAGCTTTTTAGTTTAAATCCATCTCATTTATTGATTCTTGCTTTTATTTCCTGCACTTTAGGAATCTTGTTAAGGAAGTCAGGGCCTGAGTTGATGAAGATTTGGGCTTCCTTTTCCTTCAATTAGGGTCTCTGGTCTAACTCCTAGGTCTTTGATCCACTTTGAGTTGAGTTTTGTGTGTGGTGAGAGATAAGGGTTTAGTTTCATTTTGCTGCATATGGATTTTCATTTTTCCGAGCACCATTTGTTGAAAAGGCTATATTTTCTTCAGTACACATGTTTGGCACATTTGTCTAGTATGAGATAACTGTATTTATATGGGTTAGTCTCTGTGTTTTCTATTCTGTACCATTGGTCTACATGTATATTTTGGTGCCAATACTATGCCATTTTTGTTACTACAGCTTTGTAGTATAGTTTAAGGTCTGGTATTGTGATGCTTCCTGCTTCACTCTTCTTACTGCTTTGACTGTTCTGGGTCTCTTGTTTTTCTAAATAAATTTCATGATTATCTTTTCTATTTTTAAAAGAAATGAATTTGGGATTGCATTGAATCTATACAGTGCTGTGGGTAGTAGGACTATTTTAAAAATATTGATTCTGCCTATCCAAGAGCATGGGAGGTCTTTCTTTCTTCTAAGATCTTCTTCAATTTCTTTCTTTAGTGTCTTGTAGTTTCATGGTTGAGGTCTTTCACTGCTCTTGTTATATCCTGCAACTTTGCTGAATTTATTTATTAATTCTGGAAGTTTTCTGGTAAAAGTTTTTGGATCCTCTAAGTATAGAATTATGTCATCGGCAAATAATGATAGTTTGAGTTCTTCTTTTCCTATTCATATCGATTTAATTTCTTTTGTCTAATTGCTCTGGCTAATGTTTCAAGGACTATGTTGAATAGCAGTAGTGAAAGAGGGCATCCCTGTCTTTTTCCCATTTTTAGAAGGAATGCTTCCAATTTTTGTTCATTTAGGATCATGTTGGCCTTGGGTTTAGCATGGATAGCTTTTACAAAGTTGAGGTATGTTCCTACTATCCCTAGTTTTTCTAGTGTTTTGAACATGAAAAGATGCTGTATTTTGTCAAATGCTTTCTCTGCCTCAATTGATAAAATCATATGATTCTTATCTTTAAGTCTATTGATGTTATGGATTATGTTAATTGATTTCTGTATGTTGAACCGAACTTGCATCCCTGAGATGAACCCCATTTGATCATGGTGCGCTATCTTTTAAATATGTTTTTGTAAGTGATTTGTTAAAATTTTATTGAGAATTTTTATATCTATATTCATCAGGGATATTGGCCTGAAATTTTCTTTCTTTTATGTGTCTCTGTCTGGTTTTTGTATCAGGGTGATACTCACCTCAGAATGAGTTTAGAAGGGTTCCCTCCTTTTCTACTTCATGAAATAATTTGAGGAGTGTTGGTATTAATTCTTCATGTAGGTCTTGTAGAACTCGGCTGAGAATCCATCTGGTCCTGGGCTTTTGTTGTTTGGCAAGCTCTTGATGGCATCTTCTATTTCCTTGCTTGAAATTGATCTCTTTAACTCATGTATGACTCCTGGTTCAGTTTGGGAGGGTCATATGCCTTAGAAATTTGTTGGTGTCTTCAGGGTTTTCTATTTTACTGGAGTATAAATGATCAAAATAGTTTCTAATTATCCTGTGTATTTCAGTAGTGTCTGTCATATTTCCTTTTTCATCATGAATTTTAGTAATTGGGGTTTTCTCTCTCCTTCTTTTAGTTAGAGTAGCTAAGGATTTGTCAATTTTGTTTATTTTTTCAAAGAACGCTTTTTGTTTCATCAATTTATTGTTTCTTTTGTTTCAATTTTGTTAATTTCAGCCCTGATTTAAATTATTTTCTATTTTCTTCTAGTGTTGGTTTGTTCTTCTTTTTCTACGGCTTTGAGATGTAAAGTCAAGTCATTTATTTGTTGACTTTTTATTCTTTTAATAAATGAGCTTAATACAATGAACTTTCCTCTTAGCACTGCCTTCATGGTATCCCAGGGATTTTTGATATGTTGTATTAGAGTTTTTCATTTACCTCTAAGAATTTTCTTATCTCCTCCCTGATATCTTCTGTTATCCATACACAATTCAATAACATATTTTTGAGTCTCCAGGTATTGGAGTAGCTTTTATTTTTTAATCCATCATTGATTTCTAATTGTATTCCATTATGGTCAGATAGAATGCAGGAGTATCTCTATTTTTTGTATTTGCTAAATACAAAAAATACAGATACTCTTGCTTTGTGACATACATAACATGTGACCTATGTTGGAGAAGGATCCATGTGCTGCTGAGAAAAAAGTGTATTCACTCAATGGATGGAATACCCTATATATTTCTGCTAAGTCTAAATTATTGATTGTTTTATTGAGTTCTGTGGTTTCTTTGTTTAGTTTTATCTGGAAGATCTATCCAGTGGTGAGAGAGTGGTGCTAAAGTCCAAGTATTATTGTGTTGTGGTCTATTTGATTCTTGTAGTTGAGAAGGATTTGTTTGATATATGTAATGCCCCATTGTTTGGGGCATAGGTATTTATGATTGTTATGTCTTATTGATATATGATTCCCTTAAGAAGTATGAAATGTCCTTCTTTATTCTTTTTCACTAACTTTGGTTTGAAGTCTACTTTATCTGATATGAGGATGGAAACCCCTGCTTGTTTATGTGGTCCATGTGAGTTATACATTTTTTCTCAGCCTTTCGCACTCAGTCTGTGGATGTCTTTTCCTCTGAGATGAGTCTCCTGAATGTAGTATATTGTTGGGCTTTGCTTTTTTTTTAATCCAGTCTGTCAGTCTATGTCTTTTTTATTTATTTATTTATTTTTTTAGTTGTAGGTGGACAGAATATCTTTATTTTATTTTTATGTGGTGCTGAGGATCAAACCCAGTGCCTCAAGCATGCTAGACGAGCATGCTGCCACTGCGCCACAATCCCAGCCCCAGTCTATGTCTTTTAATCGATGAGTTTAGGCCATTCACACTCAGGGTTATTATTGAAATATGATTTGTAATACTGGTCACTTTGGTTTCTTTTTGGTTTGTACCTTGACTTGGTTTCTCCTTTGATTTTTTTTTTTTTTTTTTTTTTTGTTGGTACTGGAGATTGAACTCAGGGACACTTGACCACTGAGCCACATCCCCAGCCCTATTTTGTGTTTTATGTAGAGACAAGGTCTCACTGAGTTGCTTAGTGCCTCACTGTTGCTGAGGCTGGCTTTGAACTCACGATTGTCCTGTCTCAGCCTCCCTAAGTGCTGGGATTACAGGCTTGTGCCACCATGCCTGGCTTGATTGGTCTTTTTTTTTAAGTATAGTTCTTCTCTTTGTATATTTTAATTATTGGTTATCATTTCTCCTCATGGAATATTTTGCTGAGAGTGATGTGTAGTGCAGGCTTTCTTGCTGTAATTATTTTTAAATTTTTGTTTATCATGGAAAGTTTTTATTTTGTCATCAAATCTGAAGTTCAATTTTGCCAGATATAGGATTCTTGGTTGGTATCCATTTTCTCTCAGAGTTTGGTATGTGTTGTTCCATGATCTCTTGGCTTTGAGGGTCTGGGTTGAAAATTCTGCTGAAATCTGAATTGGTCTCCCCTTATATGTAATCTGATTCCTCTCTTGTGGCCTTTAAAATTCTATCCTTATTCTATATGCTGGGCATTTTCATTATAATGTACCTTGGTATAGATCTATTATAATTTTGTACATTTGCTGTCCTATAAGTCTCTTGTATTTGATTTTACAATTCATATTTTATGTTTGAGAAATTTTCTGATATTATTTCATTTAAGAGATTGTGCATTCCTTTAGTTTGAAATTCTGTGCGTTCTATCCCCATAAATCTTAGATTTCGTCTTTTGATGCTATCGTATAATTCTTGTATGTTCTGTTCATGATTTCTTAATATCTTCACTGTATGGTCAACTTTATTTTCAAGATTGTATATTTTGTCTTCATTATCCAAGGTTCTGTCTTTCAAGTTATCTACTCTGCTGGTGATGTTTCCTATCGAGCTTTTTATTTGGTTTACTGTTTCCTTCATTTCAAGAATTTCTGGTTTTCTTTTACAATCTCTAGCTCTGTCTTAAAGTAATTTTTTGCCAACTTTATTTGCTCTCTTATCTCTTAACTCTGCTGTCAATGGTTTCTATTATTGTAGTATCTTGGTTTATTTGGGGCACTTTCTTCCCCCCCTTTTTTTTCATGTTGATTACATATCTTCCTTTCTTGCAATGCTGATTTGAGGTATTGTGGTTTCTATCCTATAATCTTGTAGTGACACTACAGATTACCTGTATCTCACCTTATAGTTCATTTCCAGTCCCCAGCAGGTGTTCCCAGATGGACATTACTGCCACTAAAGATGGTGGCGGCAGTAGTGGAGGTAACTCAATATGGTAGTAGAAGTGGCCTTGGCTGAGATCACATGGTGGTCCCTGAAGGTGGTTCTGGTCCTTGGCCTGTGCTCCTGATGGTCAGCAGGAACTCTGGCATAGAACTGGAGGTGATATGGGGCCTCACTTAGGCCAAGTCTCTTGCAGGGGTCCCTGGAGTCAGTCTTTCCCCTGCATCTGGTTTCCCCTATGACTCGCAGCTAGCAGTCTCAGGTCTGCCCTTGGCTGGGCTTCCTCTATATAAGACATTTCTGAAGAGACTGATCTTCCAGGACTTAATGATTAAATGTTGAACATACCTATTGCAATTTTTAATTCATTTTTTTTTTGGTTTATTGAAAATTGTAATTCATTGCATATGATGCTTCTTTGACCAATGTTGATCTATCTTAAACAAAAAATGAGTTTCATGATTAGATAATGTAGAAGTAGGAGGACTAAATTTAAAAAATTCTGTTCTAAGCCTCAGTTAATAGGTATAGTATTTCAAATCTGGATGAATATTCTATCTTAGTCAAAGCCCATTGACATTTATTGGACCATAAGTAATAGACCCGTATAATCCACTAATTAGATATAGTCCAATCCATATCCTCTCATTATGTGGCTCATAAACTGTTATTGAGAAGTTAATATGATATCACCAATATTATGAAAAACAATCATTTTCAAATGAGACACATAAAAATGTTTTCTTACCTGTTTTGTAGTAAGCAGGATAATTTAAATATCTCCATGGCATAGTTAATACATATTGAAAGGTATAAAAATAAGTATGAATTGATTTTAGTTTGTTCTGAAACATAATTTGAAAAGAAAACCTTAGCTAAATCAATCACCACATAACAATCTCTCTTAGGTTTTTGCCCAGGTTGGATTATTAACAATATTTTTTAGCATAAATAATTTATTCTATTTATCCTTCTATATTTATTATTACAGTGCCATCATAAATAGTAAATTAGATTATAAAACACTAATACATTCGTATTAGATAACCATCATAGATGTATCTTTACATGACTTGAAAATGCGCAAAGTGGAATCTACTAGAACTGGATGGAGAAATAAATAAACCTACAATTATAGTTGTAGACTGTATTACTCTTTCCAGCAATGGATAAATCATCTAGACAGAAAATCAGTAGGAATACATAGATCCTGAAGAAAACTACCTATTGACCTGACCAAAGTGATACATATATATACCCCACACAACAAGGGCATATACATACATACCAATGGCATTTAAGCTTAGATCTCTTCTCTTACTTATGAATTGTTGTTTGATGTAGTTATTTTTGACTTTGTATATCATATCTTTACAACTACATATGGATATAAAAGTAAAAATCAGAATGCATAACAACACATTAATGGATAATTTCACTTAAGATATCAAAAAATGTAAAACATTTAAGCATAACTTTATGAAAGAAAGTTTAAAATACATATTAAAAACCATAAACATCCTAAAATACATCAAATATGGTAGAATATTGGAAAGGATGAGTTTATGCTATGAAATAACCAGATCACCCTAAGTTAATTTACACATGAACACAACTAAAACAAAACTAACCTCAGCATTGCCTTTGAAAGTAGGCAATATGATTATAAAATACATCTAGAAGTATAGTCTAAAAGAAAGATAAATCAGAAAAGAGAAAGTTATTCAGAGGAACAGAATACAAAATCAAGAAAATGTTCTCAATTTTTATTAGAATTAACATAGTAAAGACAAACCTGGGATCAGTTGGAAAAGGATAAATTCTCTTATAAGTGGCATTGGGATTATTATATAAACTTATGGACAATGAAAAGCAATAAACCTACTGTTTAAACCATATAGAAGGCTAAATCACAAAGGAAATCAGCTAAGTACTAGTGAATAAGTATTAGTGAATAAAAAGACTGAAAATATTAAATCTAATAATAAGGTAAAAATAAAGAATTTGATGGTATGAAAAAGTTTTTCATGACAGTCCTATAAAAAGAAGACTAATGAAAATGTGGGCAAAGTATCTGCAACATACTTCACGAGAAACTATGAATATTCCTCTTACATAAAATCACTTCTAAAAATTAAGAAAAAGCAATATATAAAAAAAGACTATAGCTCTGATAAAAAAAAAGAAAAGCATGTATTTCTTAAGCATAACAGAAGATTTAGAACTTCCATTATTTCAAAATGTGTGTTAATTCTATTTTTATAACACATTTTCTTATAAGATATGTTTGCACTCTTGAATGGTTTGGTACCATTTATAATAGGCTTGTTGTTTTTACTTTATTTGGGACATGTCTAAGATTGGTTCTTTGATAAGTAATAGAGAAGATGCTGTTTAACATTCCAGGAATTAAGAGGAACCTCAGAATAAACATGGAACACCCTTCTGTAACTGTATTTACTCTCAAATTTTTATATTGAAAGATGTAGATATAATATAACATTAATTAATTTATGCAAACAAATGCTTTTGTGTGATAATAAGTAGCCAGGTCATGTAAGAGAATGCAAAATTTGCTGTCTTTAATGATTAATAAATTTAGGTGTTCAAATAATTATTTACTTGTGATGGGTTTTTTCTGGGGTGTCCACAGACTAACTGGAGTTACATCCTCATTCTCCTCTGGAAGAAGCAGTGTATCAGTCTTCTGGGAGAAAACCTTGAAAAACACACTGCTCTAATTTTTGTTATCTTTGCTTCAACTAACCTCCTCATCATTTCCATTTCAAAGGAAATCCTTTAAATTTTTCTAGTCCTATTTCTTCTGGGAGAAGGGCAGCTTTACACTCAAGGGATGAATTACTGAGACGCCTGAGATTACTAATTTAAAGAATTGTTAGGGCAGGAGTAGGGTAAATATAATCAGTGAAAGAAAAGACCAGGTAGTAAAAACTGAGAAACATAAAGTCTCTGAAAGATTACCTCAAATGCTATTCTTATTCATGTAATGATGGAAGGTGATAATCCCTTGTTGGCTAATTTAGGTGACTACTTCAGCAATCCATGATGCATTTTTAGTGAAAACAAAGGTATTCTTTCCTTTCTAGGCATCCTTATTCAAGTGTTCTGTGCACCACTAGAAATAAAGTGTGGGTCTCCTGAATTAAGCAGAAGTTTATGAGGGTCTTCTCTGCATTGTATGGAGGAAAGTGGGGCTTTCCAAATCACAAAAGCATCATTAAGGTAACTAAGCCTTCAGCAAAACTTCAGAAAAGTGGAGTTTTGCAGGAGACAATACAAATTATTTACTACAATCAAAATAATACAATAAATAAATAGTTACTGATGGCTGGTGAAGTATTCTGGGTTCAATACACAAATAAACATGCCCACAAAATGTCAAATTAATTCTGCAGAGAATTTAAGCTAAATGTAATTTTAGCTAATTCTCTCTTTTGTATCATATCATTTTTGCTAACCCCTTGACAATGCAAAGTACCTTCCTCATCTGACTGTGGCTGGGAAACATTTGCTCTCTCATATTGTATCTAACTTCTAGAGATGAGTATACTCATTTTTTGAGAAGTATACAAATCCAATTTTATTGATTATTAGGAAATTTTATAAAACTCTCAAAACTTTGGGGGGGGGATTTCTAGGACCAAATGGTTTTTTCATTATGATAAAGTTTATTTCAGAAACTAAAAGAAGAAGTGGCTTTATTTGAAAAGATGGATTAGGACTGTCTGTTATTAATAGTGATATTTTATTGGAGAGAAATAGGATGATTACCTAATGCAGAGAAGATAAAATATGTTGATGACACCAGACATTTGTAAGACAGTTAATTAATTTTATATTGCTATTCTTTTTCTGCTCAAAGCTGTTTATTTGTTTTTAAAGGCAAAATTTGGAGGGAGCATAGGGGTAGCAAAGGTGGTAGAATGAGATGGACATCACTACCCTAAGTACATGTATGAAAACATGAATGATGTGAATTCTCTTGTTTAGAACCAGAGAAATGGAAAATTGTGCTCCATATGTGTACTATGGCTTAGAGTGCATTCTTTTGTTTTTAAAAATAAAAGTAAATAAAATTTTTTAAAAAAGAAATCATGTGGAAATATGAGAAAAATTCTCTGTAAATTCTGCTATATTTATGAAGGTCTACTGTCAATGGAAACAAGTCATATGGAGACTTTTTCTTACTGCATCTCAACTGTGCTTTCAGAAAATTTTCAAACCCAGAATTTTGTTAAGCATTTATAAAATTATTTAAAGTGCACAAATTATTGAATGAGACATAAAGTTTTTAATTTCAGAATTACTTAACCTACTTATAATTGAAGTTTCCATGTTTTGTTTTTGTTAAAAAAATTTCATAATTTCTTATAAATGAATATATCAAGTTAAAATCATGAATTTGTTTTGTCATTAGCAAATTGATTTCAAGGAAATTATACCAAATTCTACCATGTATAATAGAAATGCAAAATTTTATATAAATTGAGCTCATTTATGATTTTCAATTCTCTAAAAATAAATTTGTAAATAAAAAAAGATACATTTTGGTTGGAAAAATATAAGATGACTTTTAGGAAAACTGAGACTGCGAGTTATTTTTATGTAAGAAACAGGAACATAGTTCTAGTTCTAGCAAGTCTAAAATGGAATTATTAAAAATTAAGATATGTTTAGAAAACATCTCCATTTCACATTAAAGATAGTCATTATTTTCAATGTACAAGTAATACTTTTTCTCTCTTAAAGAATGTACTATTTATTTTTCAATTACCATCAATTATAATTTATATATGACTTTATAATTATTTAATTTCCTCATAGATATTAAATTAGGTTTTATTTGTTATTGTTTCTAGAATTTGAAAAGTTACACTTTAATGCATGTTTTTTTTTTTTTTGGTACCAGGAATTGAACCCAGGGCCACTTAACCACTGAAGATATCCTCAGCCCTTTTCATTTAGAGACAGGGTCTCTAAATGAAAAATTGCTGAGGCTGTCCTTGAACTTGCAACCCTCCTGCCTTAGCCTCCTGAGTTGCTGAAATTACAGACATGAGCCATTGCAGCTGGCTAATACCTTTTAGTGAAGTGTTTCTCAACATGTGATCCGCAGGGCTGCAGATACGGGGTAGACACTCAAATTCTTAGGCTCTATCCCAATATAATGAATCGGAAACTCCAAAAGAGAAGACTAGAAATCCATATGCTATCAAATGATTCTGATGGATTCTTATATTTGAAAACTTCTACAAATAATTTATCCATATACCTCTAAGATATTTTGAGGTGCTGAATGAGAATGGTAATGAAATTTAAAACTCATTTAAGTTAGTACATTGATATAAATGAGGAAAAGAGAAAAAAAGTATAGATATTTTTGTTGGGGAAGTCAGATTATGCAAGTATTAATAGACCACAAAAATAATTTAGTTATAAAATGTCTTTAATAAGCAAAATAAATGAATAAATCTCTAAAAGACACATACTTTATGAGACAGGCAAGAAACCTGAGAAGGCTTTATCTCAGTGTGTTTCTACATAAAAATTCAGGTGAGAGGGATTCAGGTTACACTCCAAACAGGAGAACTTGAAACCTACATAATGCACAAGAGAAGAGTAAGTTTCGGATGAGAAGGAAAGTATTTAAAGATCATTATATACAAAAAATGGGTTTCAATCTGTGTTCCTCATTCCTTGGTCCAAAAGGTTAGCAGTGAGGCACCAAGACTTTACTCAGATCAGTAATTCCCCCACCCCACCAACAAAGGTCAATCACTCAGGGAAAAGAACACCACTTGGATATTCACTAACATAGTGGTTGGTTCATTCTGCAATCAAGTTAAAGCCAGTTCTCTCTATAAACCCAATTAGTACTTGATTTCTTAAAGATGAGCAGTCAATAAAAGAGAGTCAGGTTTTAAAAAAAAAGAAAGAATATAAATGTGGGAGAATGTTAGTGCCAAACACGTTGTTAAGTAAGTCATTTGTTATAAAGAAATTTGTAACTTTGAAGTGGCACGTCATCAATAAGATTTTTTAAATTATTTTGAATTTATTGAAATTCAAAAGATGAGCAAGGCATCTCCAAAATAAAGTTTCCAGAATGCCTAGAAAAGTACTTCTAAAATAAAATAAAAATTAGATAACCTGAAGAGAGAGAGAAAGAGAGAGCACATGCGCACGCGCGCCAGGTATTTGTGAAGAGCTCCAACATGAAGTAGGAAGGCAAATGATGGTTACAGAAAAGAACTGGACCCAGAGAGATCTATGGTGGTGTGAAAAAGATGAAAAATGATTGACACAAACAAAAAGGAAAAAGAAAAAAAGGAAGAAGAGTGTTAGAAAGAAAGAGCAGGAGAGGGGAGAGAGGGATAGAGAGAGGAAAGGACAGCTCAAAGCTATACCTTCGGAGGGAGGTTTGAACAAAGAAGAAGTCAGAATAAAATATTTAAAACTTCACCCATCACATAACTAAGAAATACACAAGGAAATGTACAAGAAAGTAAAATGCTAATACATTGGAAATATGAGGAAAATATGATAAATACAGAGGACAAATATGGGAAGTTTGAGAATGAGCAAAGTCCTAAAAAAAACGAAAGCAGATACAACAGAAGGAAGTTCACAATTAGTGCAATAAATTAGAAAAAATTTTAGAATTAAACAAGAAGAAAAGACATTTCTTAATAACAATAACTTGAAAATGTCTTGTAAGCATATTATTTAAATGATAATATACTACTTTAAATGTCAAAAGAAACAGAGGAGTTGAAAACAGTTACTCCTGGAAAGCAGGATGGTAGATATGGAGGGTACAAAAGAAAGGCAGGGGAAGTTTTTTATTGTAAACTATAAAGTAGCAATGTTTTACTAATAATTTACACTTTTAAATTTAAAAACGATGGTCATAACATAGTACATGCGAAAACCAGGAAGAGATCCTGGTAAATATATCTTGATATTTGGGGCAGTTTACCAGGGTACTAGGGTATTTGCAATAAATACAGTCTCTACACTTCCTTCATTCTCTGAGATTAATTAGAGAAGAATGAGTAAAGAAGTTACCATCTGTAATGTCTGGGTTCAAATCTGGGTACTAGCATTAACTAACTTCATGTAAATCACTTGATCTCTTTGAGATCTATTTCCTGTTGTATAAATAAAATGTAATAACTTCCACCTCTGGATTATTTTTAAATGGGATATTGTATATGCTAATTGCCTACTTTCCACTTGAAGAACTTCAATGAATGACAATGCTTTTAATATTACTGAATTAGTATCATCATAATCCATCACTTAGGAGCACTGGTAGAGACATCTAAATTTATTGGCATTTAACAAAATGAATGTCTAATATTCAACCTGAGATTCTCATGAACTTAAGTGCCCTGTGAACAGAACTCTAAGCAACCAAAAACTGTTAAACCATTTGACTCAGTCTCCCTATTTACCAAGAAGAAATAAAATATGAGATGATGAAATTCTAAAAAGGTTTCATTGTAAACCTTACATGACCCTAGTTCCCATAGCTATTCATTCCTAGTCTTTAAGCATTTTACTGTAGCATTTGTTTTCCATACTCTTGCCAAACGCTAAAACAAAAGCTATGAAATAAAGAATAATTCCTCCCTCTTCCCAAAACATACTTGAACAATTTATTCCACAGACTAACTGAACTTTGACCCTCTGTCAATGCTCAGTATCAACCAGATGAACCTAGCTCTTAGATATGAGGCTATGAAGCTTTTCAGCTAATACTTTTCTTCAATCTTGATACAAGCATTGCTAATGGAACCATCATAAGCATAGAGATCTACAGACAAGAGAAGCTGAGGAAATTGACCTATATATTCAACTAGTGAGCAAAGCACCTGAAATTCAAACCTTTCTCCCAGAAAAATCTCTGTCTTCCGATGCTTGATACCACACTCTGAATCTTTCTGCTTCTTTATCCAGGTGTGAAGAAGAAACAGGATAAACAGAACTTAATGCTGGGAGTATAATGGAAAGAATAGCTCCTGGCAGAGATTTCCCCTAGTAATGACACAGAAGTTTAAACAGAAGGCTAAGCTGTGATTAGTTAGGAGGTAATGAAAGGGAGGGGAGGAATGTGTGACTATATTTAATGAAGTGGAGAATGAAGAATATAAAACCTGAAGACATGGTAATCACACTGGACAAAAGATAAAGGAACAAAGGGAAAGTCAGTCATTATCTTTAAATGAAGTCAGGATATAACAGATAATGAACACTGCATGTATACTAGGTATCCTACAAACTTACTTTGAAATTTTCCTAATGATAGGCACTCTACTGGTACTGGGGATAGAAATGGAAATTAACTAGGAAACTTTTTTCAGAGCCTCTCCACTTTAGGGAGATGCTGGAGAAGAAAAACAATTTAACAAATCATTTCAGAAATATGAATTTGTACTTAAATAATTTTGAATACAGCAATATGTGTATAATATAAAAAATGTTCTTTACATGCAAAGAAAATGCATTTTAAGGTAGTTCTTTACAAATTATTAGAGAGGAAGAGCTGTATCTATCTCATTTACCACCATTTCTACACAGTTAAGTTTGTGTACAGTAAAACCAAAGTTATTCCCTTTGCTGTTCTTTTCATTTCCTTGTCTTTGAAAGTTATACCCATTTGCTTAGAATGTCCTTTCTAGTAATCATTTTCTCTGATCCTAGGTGGCTCATACATATTCTTAAAACTGAACTCAGTGTTCCCTTAAACTTTTTGTGATACTTCTGTGCTCACATAGCATCTTATCATTCTTCTCTTAGAACTTTTCTACAGTCCTTTAATTACTTGCTCATTTACATGTTTCCTCTAATACTTCATGCAATATTCAACTTATTTTAATCATTTCTGTTTCTTCCAATTCTAGCACAAATGCTTTAGATTCAGTTGATGCTTAATAATTATTTCAAGAAGCAGGAAAAACAGAGTGGGTGTAGAGAAGAAAAATTGGTATTTACAGCCAGATGAATCAGGGCCTGTAACTTTACAGGTAAGGAGAAAAAAAGTCAAAGTAATGCAGAAGACAAATAGGTCACTGTAGATGAAAAGGTTTGGATTGAAAGCTCAAAACAAAGAAAACCAAAACGGGGGAGGTAGGTGCTCCACAGTGGTGGGCCTCAAGTACTTTGCTAAGGCAGTAGAGCAATCTCCATAGATATGGAGGGAATTGGAGGAACTTCAGCACAGACATGAAGATGTGGGAAAAATTTAACAGAGGAGTGTGATCAGATCTGTGCTCTGGAGAGTTAACCAGCTGTAGTGTGGAGGAAGAAAGTTACATTGCAGTGAATAAAATTAGATATTGTAATAGATTAGAGAAGAGCAACCTAGCAGAAAACATCTTAGAAGATGAAATTTATAGGACCTACAGGATATATAAGCTTTGAAATTTTATTCACTTTTTACACTTTTTACACCCAACGATTTTAATTTGGTATTTTTCAGCCAAATAATGTCTATTTCTATCAGTTGATACAGATATGTAGCCAATGTGGTGCATGCAAAGAAGAATTAATGTGGTAATTCTTTCCTACCACAGTCCTCTTCTTTACCTGTACCTAATTTTTATTGGAAATTAGGTTATTATTAATACAGTATGAGGTCTATGAATTAAATTCACTTTGATAAATATGATATCAGATAAATAACCCTAATTTGTACTATTACTTATAAAAATTTTAAAGATTTTTAAAATAGAATTTATTATATAATTGTTCCAATATATATGTTTGTGTATGATTGTACATACAAACAGTTACTGAGGGAGTGGACTAAAGCTTGTGTATTTGCCTGTGATGCCTGGTATATAGTATGTGTTTAATGTTTGTTAAGTGACCTCAAACAATATAGGGAGCTGAATTAAATACAAAAGAAGGAAAAAAAGAAGGAAAGAAAATTATGCATTGTTTTCTATATCTAGACCATAAAATTGTGAATAAGATTTATTGGCTTGATGCTCTTAAGTGGTTTCAAAATGTTCAGTGGAAGAAAACTTTTATAATTTTAGTGTTTCCTATTTATGGATCTTTTCAATATACCTAAATGATTCAAAATTATAGTAATCTTTAAAATTTAATGTTTTATTACTCAAATCGCTTTATCTTTAGCTTAATTTCACAACTCATATGTAGTATATTCATATTGTACTACAATCTAGATAATCATTTCTTGTAATGATTCACTCAAGAAATAACTATTGAAGGTTTGTATACCAGACGATTGTGATAAGACACTCTTCTGCTCTTAAGTCAGGACACAACGATGCGAGTAAAGAAAGAATTTCAGTATAAAGTCTTGAAAGGTGGGTTGTGTGAAATACAGTATTCAACCCACTTAATAATGGCTCGTGAATTAAATTCTCAAGACTGAGGTAGGGAAAACATAATTTAAGCAATATATAACATTTAAAGAATTGTACATGTTACAAAGCCAAAAAGAAATAATGTGGCAATTAATCATAAATACATATACACTCAAATACATGCACATCTATGTGTATTTCTAGCTCTCTTACTCCATTGTGTCTACTCTAACGGAAGTCATTATCATTTCTGCAGCCATTAACTATGAAAAATAAATTTAAGGCCATTATCAGCACTTGCAGATAAAAACATAATAAATAAGAGGCTAGTTGTAATGCAAATATCTTTGCATAAAGGCTGTGAATAATAGATGGCTGCACCATCTCTAGGAGCTATTTCTGTTAAAAGTCCAATTCTAATAGTGTTTCTCTTGGAAAACCACTCTTTTCATACCAAACAGATTAAGCAAATTTCATTAGTCAGGTTATAATGAAAATTTCAATTAAAAAAAAAGAAGGAACAAGAATGCAAATTTGACATTTTATAATGAACTCTGACTTTAATTCAATGATCCATAAAAAAAAATTCAAGTGAATTTATATTTCAAAATGCATACATATTTATCAATCCTAATCTATTTTATTTCCTACCCAGTTAATTTGCTAAGCCATGAGTGAAAGAATTCCTGGTTGCTTCTATTTTGGATCATTAATGACCTGTCCCACAAACTTAATGATAATAAGGTAATTAATAAAAAGTTAGAAAATCTATTTTTGTCCTTTCATTTTTGAATTTAAGAATCAAATATGCTTTTAACTCTAATATAGTTCAAAATTTTTCATCATTGCCATTATAAATAAATGTATTTTATAATGAAATATGTGCATTTATGGTTCTTGAAAGAAACTTTCAAGGAATTTATTAACAACATCATAATAGCCCATATTATGCTCTGTAACAATTGCTGTAAATATATAATTACTCCTCGAGAAAAAACAATGTAACTATTTTTCATTTGACCAGTAAGGAAGGTGAAACACAGACAGATGAGTTGATTGCTTCTGGCTCACAATTAATACCTTAGAGAATCAGGAAATAAACTTAGACCTGGATGTTGTTCATTTTTATGCTATTATATTAACTTCATATGTATTTGTGTATATATGTACATATATAATATTTCAATTTATTGTCCTAACATTTTCTGTTAAATCTTTTTCAGAAAAGTACTAACAACATTCAGAAAAAGAAGGAAAAAAGACAATGTGGAAGGTGAATATGTAATTAATTATTTCCTCACTGATAAAGAGAAAAAACAGTTTTGGACTAAAGCTCACTCATAATTAGATGAAGTTGAAACTTATGATTCTCACAGACCAGGAGCTTCAGAAAATAGGATTCTCATTTTGAAGTTACTGAAGAAACACACCTATTACCCAAACCAAGCAGAGTGCTGGAGCACTTTTCCTCCTTGTCTTTGTTCATTTAGACACTTCAATGATTTATATCACTCTCATTTTTTTTCCTGTGGGAAAACCAGATGAAAGTACCTCAGAAATATGTACATGTCCACAAAAGACAGTTTTTTTTTCTTTTTCATTTTAATAAAAGCAATTCAATTATGTAAATTTAAATTAAAGCAACACTACACCATGTATAATAACAGTTAGCTAATTCTGACCCACTGCCTGAAGCCAGCAACCCCCACAAAAATTTTTTCCCACAATACTAAGTAATGTACAGTCAAATTGAATCCTTGGAGAAAGGATTACTGACCACCAACATACATAAATAAGTAACTGAATGAATAAATAAGTAAATACATAATTCAAGAAAATCCTCAAGCTATACACCATATTTAACTACCTTATTCACTCAAAAATGTGGATTTAAATACCTACATTGTACTGCCATGCATTATTCCAGCATCAGTGCTGAACTGGTAGAGTTCCAAGTTGCTGCTCTTTTACGAAAATAATTTAAAGGAGAAGTAAAAAAATAACAGAGGGCTAGGGATATAGCACTGTGGAAGAGCTCTTTCCTAGCATGTATAATAAATACCCTGGGTTCTGTTCCCAGAGCAACAAACAAACAAACAAAAACTCAAATAAATAAATTACAAGATAATCTCCACAAAATATAAAACATTATATGAAAACAAACGAAATTTATTAAAGGAAGAAAAATGACTTTTGATATAAAAGTAGATAACAACACTGGAGTTGGTTCTTGTTGTGCTTATGGTCTATATCAGATATGCTTTCATTTGGGCTGAAAGACTGGTCAGATTATACTAGATAGTGAATAATAACATAAATGATGAAAAATTTCTACATATATAATTTGTAAACATTATCATCTCACACTTTGCCTGAAAAAACAACCTCTAAAATCTTTACTTTTCTCTTGCCATACTCCTTTGATTAAACTAATCATTATAAACTGTTTTTTTTCCCCCAAAATTGTTTCTCTTGTAATCCCAAGTCTTGGCTACAGTAATAGAATTCTATGACCCAATACTTTTATGAAACACTACCTGGTAAATCTTTATTCTAAACCTAACATTGTAAAACATTCCTCTAGGGTATAGAATCCTTCGGAAAAGATGCCTGTTCAATTTTGCCTGACTTAGCATTTTTCAAACTTTGACTACTAAATGCCTATCTTTAAAATTTTCTATCATTGCCTTGAACTTGAAGACTTTGGTATGATGATGTCATAGCTTACATGACATTTTATAAAACATTCTCAAGAGGAAAGAAAAATCACATTAAAACGTTCTAAAGTAGTTGTATTGTTATGGAGGATGATCATGAAATTAAGGCTTTAAAGTAGGAGTAAATAGCACATTTGCTATTATTATTTATGTTAAAATGGCATAGTGTTTTGATACACAATCTCTTTTTTCTTGCTGTATTTATTTGATGTCTAACAGCTTAATTTTTCAAGATGCAACTAAAACAAGAAGAGGGATGACTATGCTGAACAACTTCCAAAATTACTAATTAACCAGTGACTTTATATAGAGAAAGTTAAGGAAAATAACAGCTGATGGCTATATAGAGAAAATTAATTACAAAACCACCAACCTGTGTTCTAGTTATGCTTCTATGTTTTCCTTGTGATTATCTTTTAGCTTCTGTGTTATAGTTCATAATTTCACTGTCAGTAAAAAGTATTTAAGATAAGCAGTCCTCATAGAAAATT
The DNA here is from genome assembly GCA_004024805.1 of Geosciurus inauris. Classification (NCBI taxonomy): domain Eukaryota; kingdom Metazoa; phylum Chordata; class Mammalia; order Rodentia; family Sciuridae; genus Geosciurus; species Geosciurus inauris. Next base: position 24,125 of record PVHX01004123.1, read on the forward strand.
CAAAGAGGAATAAATTCAAGCTGTTTTATGTATAGTGTTAAAAACAATAAATAATTATTAATTCAGCTTATAAAATGTAAGTACATTTTGATTTAGCAATTCTTTCTCAATGCAAGTAAAACACTTTGCCTAATAAAAATATATTATTGTCCGGATCAGTGGATTTATAAACATCTTTTAACTCAACACACAAGCACAATATCTGTGTCCAAAAGATATATTTGAAATATTGAAGGGTCTTCTAAATAATGGTTTGGTGTTTGTAATAAGCAAGGACTTACTCTTTAATAAGTGTTATAGAACAATTTCAGAACGTAGAATAGAGTTGAATATGCTTTCTCTCTTCTGCTGATTATGCATACTTATAATGTTTATTGCTGTAGGCAGATTGTCTTTAATTGGAACACAGAAAAACAATCTTTCTCTCAATAAAGTATATAGAATTATCTCTTAGATGTGCCATTTAAGAGCCTTATGTAGCAAGTGTTTAACTTAATTCTGCTTGTTATCCTTGTATGTCTGATATGCCCATGTTCTAAGAATGATTCTTAAAAATTTGTTTTCTTATTCCCCCCAAAAAATAACATTTTCACAATATATATAATTAGATTTTCATCTGGAAATCAATGAAATGATCATGTGTTAGTTTTCATTAGAACCTAATAATGTTATTGCAAATTTTTGAAAGCTTGTTTAAATCTGAAATATACACCCAGATATATATGCAAGTAAAACAGTTTAAAATAGTCTTTGTAAGCAAAACTATTCACTCTTTATTTTACATATTTATGTCAGAATGTATAATAAAGTATTTAAAATATAGCAATCTGTATGTTTATATGTTTATATAATGATATATTTTCTCAGATTTTTCTTTTCTTCTAGATAAAATGAAAATCACTTTCCATTTTGAAAAACTTGCTGTGGAGAAATAAGAATAGCAAGGAAGTAAAATATCTGAATTTAAACATCAGATCATCCTTTTAATTGCTATGTGATTTTTATCAAGATTCAAGTGTAAAGTGAATATGATAATTCTACAAGCATTTATGTTAAAGGGATAGGGTCCATGTGTCACATAGCCTTATATATAATTAGTGTTCAGTTAGTGCCAGTTTCCATTACCTTCTAATGGAGCTTTATTTTTTTGTAAGACAATAGTATAGTTAATTTTTTTATTATGAATTTTTTCAAGTATTTCCCTGAGATAAAGTTAGAGCATGGAACTCAGCTTAGATCTACATTTCCAAAATAAAATCATGACTATTCACCTATAAAGTAATTGAGATTTTAGAAGAAAATACACACATTATTAGCTCCCATATTTTTTTCTTATGTCCTTTCTTCACATTTTAACAGTTGCTTTGATCTTATTGCCCATATTAACAGCTATTAAAGCTCCGTAACTACAAACCATTTAATCAATTCATATAATCATCTAGATGATTTGTCTACAGGATGCCAAAAAACATCCTTTTGATGATTTGTTATCAAAAGAACCCAAACACATAAGAATTGATTCAGAATTACAGGTCACTAATTTAGTATTTCATTGTTGTTGTTCTAAATAGTTATACATGATAATATATGCATTTTGACACATCAAACATAAATGGAGTATAACTTCTCATTCTTGTGGTTGTACATGTTGTAGAATCACACTGGATGTGTAATCATATATGTAATAGGCTAATTATGTTTAATTCATTCTATTATCCTTCCTACTCCCCTGCCCCCTCTCCTCCCTTCATTCCCCTCTGTCTAATCCAAAGTATCTCTGTTCTTCCCTAGGCACCCCCATTGTGAATTAGCATTGGTATACCGGAGAAAATATTTGGCCTTTGGTTCTTTGGGATTGGCTTATTTTGCTTAGTATGATATTCTACAGTTGCATTCACTTACCAGAAAATGCCATGATTTCATTCTTCTATAAGGCTGAGTAATATTCCATTGTGTATATATTTCACATTTTCTTTATCCTATTGTAAATTGAGCTGCTATAAACATTGATGTGGCTGCATCACTGTAATATGCTGATTTTAAGTCCTTTGAGTATGAACTGAGGAGTGGGATAACTAGGTCAAATGGTAGTTCCATTCTAAGTTTTCAGAGAAATCTCCATACTGCTTTCCAGAGTGGCTGCATCAATTTGCAGTTCCACCAGCAATGTATGAGAGTACCTTTCCCCTTATATCCTCGCCAACATTTATTGTTGCTTGTATTCTTGATAATTGCCATTCTGACTGGAGTGAGATGCAATCTTAGATTGGTTTTGATATGCATTTTCCGTATTGCTAGAGATGTTGTATATTTTTTTCATATATTTGTTGATCAATTGTATTTTTTCTTCTATGAAGTGTCTGTTCAATTCCTTAGCCCATTTATTGACTGTCATATTTTTTTTTGGTGTTGTTTTTTAGTTCTTTATATATCCTGGAGATTAATACTCTACCTGAGGTGCATGTGGTCAAGATTTTCTCCCATTCTGCAGGCTCTCTCTTCACATTATTGATTGTTTCCCTTGCCTAGAAGAAGCTTTTTAGTTTGATACCATTGCATTTCTTGATTCTTGATTTTACATCTTGAGCTTTAGGGGAAGTCAGATCCTAATCTGGCATGATGAAGATTAGGCTTACTTTTTCTTTTATTAGGCACAGGGTCACTGTTCTAGTACCTAAGCCTTTGATCCACTTTGAGTTTCATGCAGGGTGAGAGCTAGGGATTTAATTTCATTTTGCTACATACAGATTGCCAGTTTTCCCATCACCATTTGTTGAAGAGGCTATCTTTTCTCCAATGTATGTTTTGTCACTTTTATCTAGCATGAGATAACTGTATTTATATTAATTTGTCTCTATGTCTTCTACTCTGTACCATTGCTCTATGTGTCTGTTTTGGTGCCAATACCATGCCGTTTTTATTACTTTGGCCCTGTAGTATAGTTTAAGTTCTGGTATTGCCTCTTGCTTTATTCTTCTTGCTAAGGATTGCTTTGGCTATTCTGGGCCTCTTATTTTTCCAAATGAATTTCATGATGTAGTATTTTGATAGCTAAGACTTTAGGGATTGAGTGGCTCACTCAGTGGTTAGACAGTTCTGTTTAAAGACATTGTACTAATGGTGAATCCCCAAATGCAGGGTAGGCAGGATTTTTAAGCTGATTTTCATTATTTAACTGTCAATTCAAATACCACTTTTTTTTTTAATTCTAGGAGGTAACAAATATTTTTTGCAGGGATTTAAAGAGAAAAAATGGAAAAGTAAAGTGAAGAAAAATTCCTTTTAACAAGTTGATCTTTGCTCTGAATCTGTCCTTTTATATCATCACCCCAATCTTTTCATGGAGGATTGATAATAAGATTGGAAAGGAAAACATTGAATCAGACCATAAGAAGCATAATGAATCTTGATTGTTTTGCTAAAGAACACAAAATTTTTAAAGAATAACAATAAGATTATGGGTAACAAGCAATAGAGCTATATCATTGAAATTGTGTTTTAGGAATTTTACCTTTTATGGAGTAGGGAAAGTGGTTTGAGAAGCATAATACTGGAACTGGTGAGCAGTTACCTCAATAATCTATGGGTCAGTTGCCCTGTAGATGGAGAAAAGGAGAGAGAGAGATTATAGATTAACATAGTTCAAGCCAAAGACATTTAAGTAAGTGTCTAGGTAGAATTTTTGAAAAAGCTCTGGCTTTCCAGAAAAAAAAGGGAGTCTTTTTTTTTAAAATTTTTTATTAGTTTATTTAATTGTATTTCAAGTCATAGTACATATATAGAGCTCAGTTTTTCCATTTCCCTGGTTGCACACCAGATAAAGTCACACCAATTGTGTCTTCATGCATGCACCAAGGGTAGTGATAACAATCTCAATCAACCATCTGGCAGTTCTTTGTATTTTATCTGCACTGTTCTGTGGAATAAAGGAATTAACTTAAGACCACAGTATAGCCAGCATGCTTAAGATGGCTGTTCAGAAGAGCCTGGGCTCCCATATCAGTGTCAATCATTGCATTAATGCTGGCTACCCACTTCCTGACTTGGTTAAGTGAGACTAACTAAACTCCTATTTGTCTATATCAATATAATCAAGCTTTTGTTACTATAGCTGAAATAATTTCTTAAAAAGGTATTGAAATGTTTGATAGGGCCATTTCCCATTATGAAAAAGTAAAAGGAACATCCTAACTTCACACCTCATTGCTAGATAAAAGTGGATCTTTATATGAAATGATAACATAGTACGAAGAGTAATGAATAGTTTTTCAGTACTAATCTGGCTCATACTAACTGAAGGGAACTTATTGCTAAAGCTTGCAGAGTTTGTAAGTTGGTAGTTAAATGTAGTTATTATTAAAATAGATTTTACAAAATCAGACAAAAACAAAAGTAATAAATGCTCCAAAGCATCAGTTTCTGATCATTTTACTGCATATTGTCACAACTTTTTGAGGTTACTTACTGCTATTGTATCTATGTGGTGAATATATATAAAGGGAACCTGCTCTACCTCATTTTCCAGCTGTATATTTAATGACATTACAGTTCTTGCTATAACTTGGCCATTGATAAGGAATTTACAACATGGAAATTAGGAAAAAAACAAGACTCAATTTATTGTTTTTTGATAAATTAGGACACAATTTATTGTTTTTTGATTGTCTATACTGAAGAAATAAAATATTAATTTCACAGATTAAAGTTAAAATTTCATTGTATCTGTAGCCATTACATTGTGAATACCATGAAAAATTAAGCAAATAGTCTTCCTGATTTGAACTCCATTCTCCAGTTCACCAAAGAAGCTCCCCACTTCATGGATGAATGATGAAGTTATGACATATGTAGTATTTATTTCTTAGTTGTTTCACTTTTGTCTTCCTTGGTAACTTAAGCAGAACTATCAACCATCATTAAAGTCAGAACCATAATGCTGTTTTATTTCTACAGATAAACATTACTGACTGAAATTTGGCAAGTGTTGTAATCTACATATATTTTCCAGTTTCTTTTTTTTTTATAGGCTATGTTAAGAATAAAATGACTTCAGCAAATACATATAGTATTTTACAAACAATAGAATGTTCTCCAGTTACATTTTTCAGTGCTTAATGGAAAGGGTGACATGCAGCTTTACCCAACTGGAAGTGAAGAGTTGTATTTCTATAACAGATTTTTTTTCTGCATATTATTAGTCCAAGTGAATTGTCCAGCCCAATATATATTATTAATTATTATGTCATCAGTTAACAATTTAATAATTTTAATGGGATATTAGCCTTAGTTTACATTTAAAGCATGTTTTGAACTCACCATTGTTTCTTGACTGAGCTTGTGTCTTGCTTATAATTTCAAACTTTCACAAAATTGTACTCTACTTCTGCTGTAAAAGGTAAGATTTTGAGAGAATCACTGATATGTTTTCTTTTTAATCTTGAAAATGATAACAATATTGGGACAGATAAAGGAGTAGAGAAGAGAGAGCAAAAGAGAAGTAGATAAAATATCAAAGAAGAAATCATATGAAATATGATATGCCATTTACTGGCAAATGCCATAATTTCATTCTTATTTAAAGCTGAGTAATATTCCATCAAATATATATACCACATTTTCTTTAGAGAAATGTGAATCAAAACTACACTAAGATTTCATGTCACTCCAGTCAGAACAGCAATCATCAAGTATACAGGCAACAATAAATGTTGGTGAGGATGTGGGGAAAAAGGTACACTCATATATTGCTCATGGGACTGTAAAGTGGTGCAAACACTATGGAAAGCTGTATGGAGATTCCTCAAAGACTCAGAATGGAACCACCATTTGACCCAGCTATCCTATTCCTCCGTCTATACCCAAAAGACTTAAAATCAGCATACTACAGTAACACAGCCACTTCAAAGTTTATAGAAGCACAACTTACAACTGCTGAACTGTGGAAGCAAACTAGGTGCCCTTCAACAGATGAATGGATCACTATTTCTTTTTTTAAAAAATATTTATTTTTTAGTTGTAGGTGGACAGAATATCTTTATTTTATTTTTATGTGGTACTGAAGATTGAACCCAGTGCCTCATGCGTGCCAGGAGACCATGCTACCATTGTACCATAACCCCAGCCCTGGATCACTATTTCTTAATACAACTATCCAAAAACTTCAGAAACAAGTGACTCACAAATCATTTTAAATTCATGTATTGCCTGTGTATGAAAAAAATGAGAAACATAAAAGATTGTTCTATTTTTATATGGCAATTAAGAGTAGCTGAACCATCAAGACTTTCAGTGAAAGCAATATTTCAATTACAAATTGTAATGCCTGTTAAAGTATCTATGGGAGAAGTTGAAAAGACCTAAGCAAATGCATCTTGGGATATCCTAAGGTGCTCCTTCAGTCTGCACAAAGATTAAGATAATTGACAGTCAATCTGAATGTTGAGACAATGTTACATTACACTGTCTCTACAACGAAGTGTCCCTAAACAGATAACCAGAATCAGCTTTTCTACTGTATTTTTAGCAAACCTGACTAACTGACACTTTTGCTGAAAGATGTTCATCAAAGATGCTGTAAGATTCTATACATTTAGGAAACATCAAGCTTTAAGAGTATTTCTTTATTTTTACTTTTTTTGATTATAGATATATTACTCAGATAATCACAATATGTTTCTAGAAATGCAGTCCAAAATGTTCATACAGTATACAAATAAAACAACATATTATTATAATACTAAAGCTTAAAACAGAAATGATGTTAACTAATTTTTATGCTTAAAGTTTGTGCTTAATTTATTGTCCCAGAAATATTTTTCATGTGTACCTATTTGTATATTATCTGGTGGTATCTCACTAAAGGATCCATTAGTTGTTTTTTGGGGGAAGGGATGGTGGATATTGGGGATTTGAATTCAGGGGCACTCAACCACTGAGCCACATCTTCAGCCCTGTTTTGTATTTTATTTAGAGACAAGGTCTCAATGAGTTGCTTAGCACCTTGATTTTGCTGAGGCTGACTTTGAACTCACGATCTTCCTGCCTCAGCCTCCTGAGCTGCTGGGATTACAGGTGTGCACCACCACAACTAGCTCTATTTGCTTTTAAAGTTCTTTTTAAATTCTTCAACAAATTCTCTTTGGTATATATATATATTCTCTTTGGTATATATATATAGCTATATAGAGACCACTTGGTCTATATATACATTCCTGAGGTTTTTATGTAAATTTTTTGTCATCTGTTTTGTTTGTTTGTTTTTATATCCATGACTTCAAGTGATTGTTTTCTCTCAGTCCCAGAACAAATCATTGTGGAGAGCGGGTGTGGCAGCCACCCCAAGATGGCGCCCGGCACGCTTGCCAAGTCGCATGACTTGCACTTGATTTCCTGTTTTTCTCCCCTGGAGCACCACACCCTTGCTGTGCTTGTGCGCATGTCTGTGATGTCTGAAATGGTGTGACTTTGTAGTAGCCTATTAGGAGTGACGTCGTGGCAGAATCTGATAGGGCGAGGCATTTATATATGTGTGGGTTGAAGAGGGGGGGGGAGAGAGAGAAGAAAAAGAAGAGAGAGGAGAAAGAAAAACTTTGGAATGTTAAGGGATCCTGAATAAACTGCTTCAAGAAGAGCTCCGTGTGTCGTTGCCTTCTTCCGCGGGTCGGAGTGGACACCGACAAATCAGGCCACTAGGCCATCAGGATTTTTGGGGTGTGTGTGTGTGTGTTATGCTAAATCAGCAGAAAGAAGATGATATACAATTTTTACTTTTATATCGAGCAAATTATCAAAAAAGAAGGGGAGAGTTAAATTACTACCCTTCCATTAGGAATGAAAAGAGAGCTTCTTGGCCCTGAAGTTTCTGAGAATGCAAGCGGCTACTGATTTTAAGTGTAGAGGTGAGACAAACCCTCACTCCAGCCTGGCCATCTCACCCTGGAAAAATGGAAGGGAGCAGAACTGAGCATGGCCACCCTGGATGCATTCTGGGTGCAACAGGGATCTTACAGGTTATGGTACATGAGGTCTTCGCAGGGACTGATTAACACTTTGTCTTTATCTGACACCTGAGGAGAGGGAAGGTCAGCCCCTTTGGCTGCTGTCCCCAGCTTAATATCGGCATGCACCTCTGTCCTGATGAGATCTCTCAGCTTTAGATATTCTCTGTCTTTATTTCACCAGCTTGCCTTCCTCTAGGTCTGCTAGCTTCTAGAGTGAGACTGCCAGCAGGCAGAGTTCAGGATGGAATTTCAAGTGAGTACTTTCCCAATCTTCACTGAAGCATCTAAAAACATTATTAACTGATTTATGTTTTACTCCATCATATACAGAGTATTTCATGCACTCAGTTGTATCTTTTAAGAGGTTATCTTTTCTAACATTATCATTTTTACTACAGTGATTATAATAAAGTATTTTTATGCAGACCCTTCCACAGTCCATCTGAAGAGAAAATAGAAAACTGCTACCTATATTTTTAAATTAATTCCCTTTACTCATCTTTAGTGTCTAGAAAGTAGTTGCCTGAAGCTTTTGAGAAGAAAACGTGAGATGAATTAAATAAGAATGTGCTAAAGAAGTAATCTTATTCAAAACCAAAAAAGTTAATTAAAATTGTTTATCTCACCTCAGAATTCATTTTTTTAAAAAGCAGATATAATTCTATTGACAATAGGCACATGGTTTATGAATATCATTATCATAAAATATAAAGCAAAAAAATTGACATTCAATCATAATGTATATCACTCAGGATTCTTAACATTAAATGGTTTTTATTTATGTTAAAATACTTCACATTCATAGGATGAATAAATATTCAGATTCTTGCTTTGTTTTCGTAAAAACAGTAAAAGGAAAATTGAATTCTGAGGTAAAGATCCTAAAGTACATGTAAGATTAATCTCATCCTTGAAGTTTTCAGGACTCAAAATATCTGTAGTTTTTACATAGTCTCTGTTAGTTGTATATAAATGAACTAATTAGGATATGTGACCTTGTGGTACAATTTCTGCATTTCATGAAAGATACATTTTTTTTTCTACTCATAACACCATGACTTTCCTAATCAATAATTCCTTTGTTCATTTTTTTTATGTTCAGATCATAGCATCAATTTTTTAATATATATATTTTATTCTAATTAGGTTTACATGACAGCAGAATTCATTTTGATTCATTGTACACAAATGGAGCACAATTTTTCATTTCTCTGTTGCACACAATGTAGAGTTACACCATATGTGTAGTCATACATGAATCTAGGGCATTGTTGTCCATCACGTTCCACCATCTTTCCTACCCCCATGTTCCGTCCCTCCCCTCCTCCCCTTTGACCAAAGTTTCTCCATTCTTCCTATGCCCCCTCCCACATTACGGATCAGCATCCATTTATCAGAGAGAATATTTAGCCTTTGGTTTTTTGGGATTGGCTTACTTCGCTTAGCATGATGTTCTCCAACTCCATCCATTTACCTGCAAATGCCATAATTTCATTCTCTTTTAATGCTGAATAATATTCCATTGTGTATATTTTCCAGTTTCTTTATCCCTTCATCTATTGAAGGGCATCTAGGTTGGTTTCACAGTTTATCTATTGTGAATTGTGTTATAGAATCAATTTTAATCTTTCAGCATTTGACATTTTCATTGAAACATTATTACATATAAATAATAAGTTTAATTTATATTAAAATGTATTCTTTCAAACAAAAAGCCAAAGTAATTTTTTATAACTGATGTCTTCAAATTTTCATTTTTGTGCTTGGAATTATTTTCAAGAATATTAAAAAATACTAGCAGGTATACTAGAGATGAACTGAAACAGTGTTTCTCAAAGTTTACTGTGCACAACAATCACCTAAGGATCTTGGTAAATTCAGATTCTAATTCCATAGGCCCAATGTCAGGCTTGAGATTTTGTTTTTATCACCAGTCTGCAAGAGATTCTTATTCTACTTATTGTCAGAAGATGCGCTGTACTCATCAAGAACAATTGATGCAGTGTGCTTGCTAATTCTGAACTTTGACGACATGCGCTAATTCTGAACTTTGACTACACATGCAAACCAAGGTTTTTCTCTTTTTCTTTTTAATTTGGACCAAAGGTGCACAGAATTAAATAAACCTTGATGCAAGTTGTTCTAGTATCATCAATCCAACATTGGTTTATTTCATTCTGAACTCACTAACCAACCCAAGGGCTTAAATATCACTTAGTATTCATATCAACACGTGTAACATCTCCCTTGCCCCAAGTCCTCCACTGTACCCAAGGAACCATCATTTTGAATATTGTGCTATTATTTTATTTTCATGCAAAAACATTCTGTCTCTCTCACTCTTAGTCAATGTGTTATTTAATTTTGGATATGTTAAACTTAATAATATAATCATATTAACTATTATCTCAAGTTTCTTGCATTCCTATAACCAGCATTCTGATCTAAATGTTCACCCTAATCATTATGTGTGGCATAGCTCATTCTTTTGTATTGCTCCATAAATTTCCATTTTGTGCATACACCACAATTTATTCATTTTTTTCTATTGTCAAGATGTAGATTATACCTAGACAAATTGCTATTAAATTAATGTTGCTGTGAATATTATTAAACATATCTATGTGTAAATTTCTTAGGAGTATAATTACAGGATCAATATGTATATGCATGTTCAATTTTAAAAGACAGTACAAATTGCTTTTCCAAAATGGAGGATGAATTTACACCACTGGTAACTAAATATAACAGTGGAAACATAATGTATCCAACAATTTTTTTTTTTTTTGCAGTGCTGGGATTGAACTCAGGGTCTTGGGCAGGGGTCTTGCTTGAAGCAAGCACTCTACCAACTGAGTTATATCCACCCCCAACAATTTTTTGTTCAAACTTTTAAACCTGAAATTTAGATTAATTCCACTGATATAAAATTTCCATTTAATTATGGATATTTTGGGGTTTTTTTATTTCTCTATTTTCTAGTGAGATGCAGTAATGTCAATTTGTGTCTCTTTTATAAAATAGTAATTTTTATGTCTTTTTTTGCTATTTCTTATGAACATAACATTTTACTCCCTATATGCATAATTTCAACCCTTTGTAAGTGATATATGTTGCAACTATTTACTTCCTATTTGTGGTTTGGATTTATATTTCCTTTAAAGGTCTTTTTGAGGAATACTATTCTTAATGTCATATTTATCAAAAAGTTTTAATATATTTTCATCATATTTAAGATGTTTTTGTTCATCACTATAAAATTTCAAATAAAAATGTCGGGTTCTGCATATACTGTTGACATCTTTATTCAAATCTTTATTTAGAATTTAATGTATATATCACATTGAGAAGAGCTGCTCATGTCAGTCAGGGTAAACTAGTTCTACTATAGAAGTGTGAAGTTAACACAATTAAATCTCATCTCTCTCTTTTAGACACTATGTCTCTTCCAGGCCAGTAATCTCCTCTGGAGATTCAGAATGTCAGTTTGCATTTGCCCTAATGCTACCTCAACCTGCTTAAGATAGAATTTTAAGATTTATTAGAACAAGGAAAGAATCAAAAGGAGACTAGAAATCTAGAAATAGCACATGAGAATTTTATCTCCAAAATGATTATGTTACCTCCTGTCTTTTATATGTGGTCATGTGTACCAGCTAACTTTAAAAGGTGGTGGGAAAAACAGTAGTCTGGATTGCCAGAAAAGGAGAGATAAAGGAAAATATCAATGTGGCTTACTAATATTGAACAGGATGATGTAAAATAACTAAATGTGTCTTATGACCATTAATTTTGGTTCACTTTAATATCATTCAGTAAATTAAATCAGAATTTCTACACATTTGTACTAGGCACTTATCATGAAGATCTCTAAGTCATTGAAATAACTAGTAAGAATTTTAAAATACTAAGAAAAGCACAGAAGTAGAGAATGGCCGTATGAGGTGCTCCAAGAACACTTATCCCAGAAAAACAACCATAATTGGCAAAAGTTAAACAACAAAAACAACCAACCTTTAAAGCCTGTGGAAATTGTCCTAAGGGTCTACACCAAATAAATAAATGTTTATTGAAACAAAATACTCAATCTTGGTTAAAAAACAAATGATGGGGTAGGGGTTGTGAGTCTTTGAGGCACACCATGTTCCTCTCCTTCTAGGCTCACTCCACTGTCCATGAGTTACCAAGAAAACAGAAACTCTCCTCCCAGAGTTGCAACAGACTGCCACCAGTGCTTGTCCTCCCCTTTTCCTTGTCTCAGAGGTTAAATTCCAGGCAAGTAAAAAATAAGAACTAGAGGGCTGCTTTCCTCTGATCTGAGCCTATTAGTAAAGTGGAAGTTTCCCCAACTTTGAGAATTCCCTTTATCTAAGCCCATTAGCAGGGTGGAAGTTCTGTACTATGGAAGGTGAGCCAAGAACACTGAAGATTACTATCCTCATCCTGACCCCTAGTTTGTTAAATAAGAGTGTCAGTGTGAGAGAAGAGTGTCAAGATTTGCACCCCTAACACCATATTAAAGCCAGAAAGTTTGCCAGGGGAAAGATGCGGACTATATTAATAGACACATTCAAAGTTTTCCCCAAAGAAACTGCCTTTATTTGCAAAAGAGTGTGGGAAATTTAAGTCTAGTGGCACTTTCAGAAAAAAAATATTTTGGTAGTAAGCAATTAAGAGGCAGCTGGTTGTTTTATGAGTAATAAGTTAAAACACACTGAGCAGGAGAGCAGAAAAAGGCTAAGAAGTATTCACCTAGAGTCAGAAGTGGAAAAATAAAGTAAAATCAAGCAAGAAAGAAAAAATCCCTAAAGAACTGGCTCAAAAATTATCCCTGTAAAGTAGCCCAAATTTAGTAGAATCAGAATACAGAATAATTTATGCCATGGGACATTGTCAAATCTATAGGACATTCACGTGTCAATGTGTGGAGACTGACAGCTGAGTATAATGCAAACAGAGGCAGATATCTTCACAGACAAATCAGGGAAAGAGACAAAGAGAGCCATGTTACACTTCCTGTCAGCCCAGGGTGATTGCACATGCCCAAGGCTGCACCCTCTAAACAAGATCAGACACTGCACAACTTGTGGGAATAGACTCCACTACAATGTTCCAGCCAAGTTACTAAACAAATCAACAAGCTTACAACAACAGAATCAAGCCCTGAGGAGGGGATATCAGTACCCACAGTTGCTACTGTGTATGATGAAACATGTTCAGTGAGACTGATTTCACAAGAAGAAAAGTGGCAGCAGAAATCAATATCTCAACAAATACAGATCAGAGATGAAGCCTGGTGTTGACATTATGGAGCCACAGTTTATGAGTACTTCCTGCTTAGATATTTTATTTAGTGTAGTTGCCCTATAGATTTACCTGAGCTACAAGTGACCTTGAATACATGGAAAATAAGTCTTTGCTGCATTTAATATTCTGTAGCTACTTGTCTAAAGCAGCATGGCAGTCTATCTTAATTACTACAAGATCTCTTAATATTGAAAAAAAATCAATATGTGATAGCTAAGAGTAGAAAATATTCTAATGTTTTAAATATAATTAGTGAGCATAGAAACAATTATAACAACCATTTTGAAGATTTATTTGTATATACAATGTAGAGTTTGGGTTAAATTTCTACTTAATGTTATTAAATTTAGGATTGTTCTGCTTATTGCATTTCTTCTCTGTATTGGAGTGGCATCACACAAGGACACATGGTTTATTAGTTCTGTCTTTCATCTGTAGGACCACCATAAGTGATGTCTATAATTTCATTTAGTCTTTAATTAATCTTGTCATTCATCTGTTCTGATACACAGTATTTGATTAATTTGTGCATTCATTCACTTATTCATGTCTCAGTCTTGATTGATCATGTTCCTTGTGTCAGTGTAGATTCTAAGAACACAAACAGCAATTGAAATCCAACTGTTTTTTGACCCTCTTCTTTTTTCTTTATATAATTTCAGTATAACCATCAGAGATTATAGGATCTTTTAGCTGGTGGGTTTTATCTATATGGATGAGAAAATTAAGGCAAAGGAAGTTAAGTGATTTGCATAGATTCGTATAGTCAAGACACAAGTAATTCACATATATGCCTGAAATTGAATTTCATGCCCTTTCTTTATGCTTATAGTGATCCTGCAGGGGTGATCCTGGATTACACCTGCTGTTATAGTGCAGTCTCTAGCACTGCTGCCTTTTATGATTGGAATAGTTTGGAAGTTATGTGGCCAACTGACTTTATTATACTGGCCAGCAGTCATTACCCATGGTGTAGTAATAGAGTTCTGGTGGGTAGATATTTTAAAGAATGATTAAATTTGGAAATTAATAGCAAACTCAAGACAGCTTCCAATCTCAGTCTTTATTTTGTAGCAAACTAGGTTAACCAAAATATATATATATATATTTTAGACAATTGAAAAGGGAAGTTTCCTGTGCAGAAATCCATTCCAATAATGTCAACTGAGTCAAAAAGGGAAAAATTTTGCTATTGAAAGTCACATAGAGTTCATAGTGCTAAATCATTTATGGTTTTTCCAACTTGCTATATACTGAATTATGCAACAGTTTCCAGATGCTGAGTTCTTCTGGATGAGTAGAAAAATACAGGATACTGGCTAAAGAGAGGATTGTCCTTGCTACATAAGCAAAATCAGTCCTGAGCATCACAGTCAGTGAATTTATGACTGGACAAATGGATCAAGAAGGTAACAAATCGAAATTTGTTTTGTGGATACATATATCATTCAGAGGGTTAGTTTGTTGGATTATATATCAATTCTGCAGCACCACTTCAAGTTTAGTAAGTATCTCATAGAAAATGACTAAGATTTACATAGTTGTGGCACTGAGATACTGGAAGCAATTTCATTTTGAAGTAAATCAATAGTCCTTCTTCTTAGAAGATACACAGTGAGGTTAATATTCCAGGAGAGAAAATATCCTATTCTAGAGATTTTCATTGTAGTGAAAATATTTTGAAAACTTTATGAAAAGCAAAAACATAAGACATTACACAATATTATCCCAAAACACTATCTGAAATTAAGTCAAAATGCTGAAAAATGACAAATTAATTTTACTAACATTTTCTACAGTTTGTAATTAAAGATGTTATTCAAGTATAGGAAATTAATATCTTAATGACATATTTCAATACATATTTGATATGATACCTCAATCTTTTCTTACTTAACTTAAAGACACATATGAAAGAAAGTTGTATAAATTTCCCTTCTAGAATTTATATTTTGCTTCTGTTAATACTAATCAAAATCTAAAAATGCCCACAAATTTATATGAATGGATAGACAAAGAATAAATTCATATTTATCTGGTTCAAAGATACAGGCTATTAATAGTGGGATCAAAACTTTGATTTTCCAAGTGGTAGCTTAGTCACCGGGGAACATTTTCAATACTTTAAAATTTGTCAGCTTTCTAAGCGAAGTAAGCCAATCCCAAAAAAACAAACTCTGAATGTTCTCTCTGCTTAGTGGATGCTGATACATAAGCGGGGCGAGAATGGGGAACATAGGAGAAATGGAGGAACTCTGGATGGGGCAGGGGAAAGGTGGGGGGAGGGAAAGGGGAATGAGTGTAGTAAAGATGGTTGAATGAGATGGTCATCACTATCTTAGGTGCATGTATGAAGACACAGATGGTGTGACTCTATCTGGTTTGCAACCAGAGAAATGGAAACATTGAGTTCTACATATGTACTATGACTTGAAATGCATTTAAATAAATTAATTTTAAAAAATTATCAGCTTTCTCATTTTAAAAATAAAGATAATATATTCATTTCAGAAATTTTTTTTTGAAAATAGAAGGTAATTAAAAATACTGCTTGGTATTTTTAATATCTGGCACATAGTAGATGTTTAATAAAGCTTTTGTTTTATTATTATTAAATTAATTTTTAAGAAATGTCTGTGTTTCAAAAACAATATCCCATTTGTAATTATCACATACTGGAGGCATGAAGTAAACCCAGAGTAAGTTTAATGTTTTTGTTTATGTTTTTATTTTCTGTTTGCATGTTGCTTCCTATATGAAAGACAGATTTGGAGAGCAATCAATGTGTCCTCAATACACTTTTATTTTGGTTGAGCAGGTAGACTATATGTAAAAATATTATATTTAAAGAAATAGTGATCTGTTTCCAAAAATAGATACAAATAAAACACCATAACCAAGAATAGCAAGGAAATGTATGGTTGGAAGAGAATCATTCATTCAAAACCATTTTTTTCTTTTTCTTCCTATCCCCTAAGAAGCTCTTTTAGATTTTAACAATAAATCAACATACTCACATGGCTACATAATGCTGTACATAAGCCTTTTAATAAAAAAAGAGATAGTGTCAGGCAATAATAATTCTTACAGAGATAAGGAACAAAGTGATCTGATACAAAGTGACTCTGGGAACTGAGCATCTTCTTCATAAGTGTGGGTGGAAAAGGCCACACTTGGAGGTGTGCTAGACATTCGATGATATAAACAGCATTTTTCTAAGCAAAAGGGAGCAAAGGGAAAAGAGGTTCAAAGAACTTTAAGAATAAAATTCTGCTTATTTCAGAACAGAAAGAAACTAGAACATAATTTAGCTGGGGCAATAGAGAGATGGATGATGGTCCATCTCCTAAGATTTTACCATTCTGAAGGGAGGTGCCTGATCTACGCGAAAAGAAGGTAAAATAGAAGAGGGCATGATTTAGTTTTAATTTTAAAACGTTTGGCTGGTTGTCATATGGAGAACAGACTACGAATGTCAGTCAGATAGCATTCTCAAAGGTGGATGCTATTAATGCAGAAGAGGAGAAAGATGACCACAAATTGAACCTTTGTGGTAAGGGAGAAGGAAAGGATTGAGTAGCTTTGAGGTGGTTCAAAATTTATTTTGGAAGTAAAAAACTTTAGGACTTGCTGACAAATCAAATCAAGAGAGTGAAAAAGAAGGGGCAAAAATGACGCATGGGACTTTTCCCTGAACAATTATATAGAAACTTCTAGGAGCTTCATGAGAGACTTAGCATTTACTTAGAACCCGAAAAGATGCAATTAATGATTATAGCTAATGTATCACTCTAACAATTTGAAGCTGAAGAGGTGTATGACTATATTCTCTGCCTCTTTAATATGGCTTTACAAAGGAGAAAAAACTTCTCTGTTAAAATAAGTGCATTACCAGGAAGTCTTTTAAGTTTCAGGCAAAGGGACACTTCAATCACCTGAAGCTTCTATCCACACTGAGCTGTTTCCCTGAGCTGTTGCAGTATAAAAGGCCAGGAGCTGAAATCCTCAGCTGGACAGCTTTACCATGCAGTGGAGCTGGAAGAGGTCAGTCACATCTGAGTGATCATCTAATGTAATCATTCTGTAGATAGCATTGAGGTGGTGAACCCTTGAAAATCGGTTATTTTGCTGTAGAATAAACTTGTTACTTTTTAAATATATATAAGAATATGTTTGCTGGGCACAGTAGTGCACGCCAGTAATCTCAGTGGCTCAAGAGGCTAAGGCAGGAGGATCGTGAATTCAAACCCAACTTCAGCAAAAGCAAGGTGCTAAGCAATTCAGCGAGACCCTGTCTCTAAATAAAATACAAAATAGGGTTGGGGGGGTAGCTCAGTGACCAAGTGAGTTCAATCCCTGGTAACCCACTCCTCCAACCAAAAAAAAAAAGAATATATATATATATATTTAATCAGATCTTTAATGGGGATGGATAGAAAGATATAAAATTGGAATCAAGGCTCTTTTCTGGAAATTCATCTATTTACTAACCAAAAGCAACACCAGCATAACAATGAACTTATTGTTCATCATTCTTTTTATGTTTTGATTAGGATTGATATCTTGGTAGTTTAATTTCTGGTACTAACTAGATTCGCCACAAATTAAGTAAACATTCTAAGCTCTTTCTTCTTTTTTTTTTTTTTTTTTAGTTGTAGATGGACACTATTTATTTATTTGTTTGTATGTGGTGCTGAGGATCGAACCCAGTGCCTCGCGCATGCAAGGCAAGCGCTCTACCGCTGAGCCACAATCCCAGCCCTAAGCTCTTTATTCTTGTTGTCTTTCAATTTCCTTTTTTTTTTTTTTCCTAAAGGTACGATGAAGTGAGCATCTCTGCTGCTTGTCAGACAATGATGACTCTAACTGGATAGAAACAAGAGTTTCAAATTAGACAGTCCCAGGACAACAGAAAGCAATGTCTTTAAAAGGATACAACAAAAATGACAAACCAACTCTCTGAGTGACTGCTGTTTGCTCACTAATGATATTACTAGAAAACATGTCATCTCTTCCTCCTGAGAAACAATTACTAAAACTGGCCTGCTTCTTGACAGTTTTCAGTCCAGAACTAGTTTCTGTCTCTCTAGTGCATCTTGAAAATTGTTAAATCCAAATTCCTGCCAGTATAGTTCCGTACCTCCCAGGGGAATACAAAGAGTTCCTCTGAAAAAGTGTTTTTACTTGCTCATGGAAATAATTACTGTTTCCTCTCTTTCTCCCCTCTACCCTTTCCTTTCTTCCTTCCCTCCCTGCTTTCTTATTTTCTTTTTGATTATTGACATATTCCTGGTGACAATTTTTCAATAAGATTTAAAATAGCCTGTTCTAGGCACTTCCTTTATATTGACAAAGATAAACAAAATAAACATAAATAAAAATGTAGGGGGCAGCATGCTTTGAAAGGTTATATAAGTTAATGATATTTTACTTTCTTACTCAGGTTAGTTAAAACAGAACAATCAGCGGACCCTGATTAGTTCTTACTATGCCTGCACTTTGAAATTACATTAATCCCACCATATAATATATTTCCTAAACTCCATCTCCTAATCCAACCGCTTACTTTCTTTTTGTTTTCTACTACTTTTGCTCTATCAATTCAAAGGGAATGTAGTATTTTTTTAATGAAAAAGCTGTAGATCTACATTAAGTAACCAATTAAGACATTAATTTGGTTTACTTATAGTAGCAAATCATCCATGTCATGTAAATGCCATATTTAAACATTAGATAAACTTTTATAAAATGATAAGTCTGGTCTTAAATTTGACAAAAACAATTTAAACCTTCAGACACCTAGCAAAATAGTTGTAAAGTTGTCTTTGTAAAACATTTAAAATAGACTTATTATATGATTAAAGTAAATGCAAAAGTAGAGAACTATATCTAGAATTTAATGTTATGATTATTTTCCTTTCATTTGTTACATAAAGATCTCTATTCTTTCATTCTCTCTCTGTCCACCCCACAAGCTTCTGTTCCATTCAGATCTTTGACTGTACCTCTGGCTCCGTGGTAAACAAGTTCCTTCACCTCCATCTCCTACCTGATATGTCCCCATCACCCCCAATTTCTTTGTCTGCAATAGGACCTACATCTTTCTTTAGGATGTAGCTTCACTTGAAGGCCCCCTGCCCAAGACCCAGCCTCACTTGAAAAACCTCCTCAGGGGGGCTTCAATTCTTTCAGATTTCATGTAAAATAACATCTAAAATTGGGATGTTCAAATGCTACTTTCTAGACAGCATTCTCAAGGTTATGTAGTTGACAATATGAAGAGCAGGTCTGTTGCGAACGCTGTTCTGCCTCATTCTAGAGTTCAAATGTTTAACCACCATCTATGGCATTGGCACAGGTCCTGATTCTCACAAAGACCCAGTACTTGCTGCATCATTATGTTGAAACATGAAGAGATTCTTAATTATTTTGAACAATGTTTTAACTTGTTCCTGCCTTTAGGAGATGTCATAAAAAACTGATTGTGGTGCCTCATGTTCTCATATAGCACACATCTGTCCTTTGACACATCTCATTCTCTTGGCCTGGAAAGCCTCTCAATATTGGCCCCACTTACTTGCTCGCAACACCCCTATGTGGAGTGGATGGATGTGTGATTCTAGGAACCCTTATGGTTGCGAGAAGCTCTGAAGCCCCACACATCATATCTGAGCAAACCTTTATTTAATAAGGAAAAGTTTATTTCTAGGTTGTGTCACTTTCTCTCAACCACAATGTCCTCAAAGATACAGCATATACCATACTTGACTTTGGTACTTTGTGCCTGCTATATTGACCAAAACACATACATACTAAGTGCATGTTATAAAGTGAATGTGAACTATTTCAATCATGTGGAACAGATTCCTGGTTCTTCCTCAGTTTTGGTTTGAAATTTGACTTATAGATTCTAAAGTTCTCTAAGTCAATGACAAAACTAGTTTTAAACTCTGTGTTTCCATGCAATTTAGAGTTATAATAAAATATGATTGTAGAAACTGGTGGGGATTATTATTATAATATTACTTTGCTGCACAATGAATGTTTATTGTTTCCAAAGTTTTCAAAGCCATTTCAAGGAGTCATTGTATGTTTCTTCATATTAAAGTATAATTTTAATACTTCTGAGCAAGTGTCATTTTTTATGTCCATTGTAATTGGATTTTAGAAAGAATTTTAGACATATTTTCTAGAATTGTAACAATGTAGATCTTCTTATCAACTATTTTGACTATTTTTATTAGATCTTATATTTAAAACTTATTTGCTATTTTATTAGTAAAAAAAAGCAATGTTTCACCACTTCAAACTAATTACACAGCCATATTAATTGATCTCAAACTTAAAAATCTTTAATTATTTGATAATATTAAATGAAATAAGTGCAAAAACACATTTAATTTTATCCTCTTTCCTCAAACTCCTGGTTTGGGCTCATTTCCTTTCACTTGTCCCAATACACCTATACTAGAGATAAAAAGTAGCAGGTGGCAATTTCTTCCACTCATTTTTTGAGACTTCTCCTATAACTGTCTTCATTGTTTGACTCAGTCTTATCTGGAATATCCTGTTATGACCTCCAACTTTTGAAATCCTTTTCATTTTTCAAGACCTAAATCAACTTCTTTAGGTAAATTGCTTTGAGTCTTCAAACAGGAAATCAAATCTTTCCCTTCAAACCCACTGATGTTAGTTTTTTTTCCCCCTCCTTTTCTCATCATATCCTGATTTGTGATTTGTGTAGAGGTGCAGATGTACAAACCCACAAAAATATAATAATAAACATGCCATGAAATTCTGGGAAGTTGTACTGTCAGTGTCAATGGAAAGATTTAAAGTGACAATGTTCTCTAGTTAGTAGGTAATTCTTCATGGAAGTGACCTTTAAAGATGGAACAAAGAGTAATATTCATAAGTCGGAAATGTATGAGTTATAAGCAAGGGAACAGAGTTCCAACAGGGAGGAAAAAACAGAGAACTAGGAAAGTGTGGGGCTTGTTTGCAGAATATTAATAATCTAGCCTATCTAAGGATAATTTGTGCAGGTGAAATTTTCTCATTGTTACCTGATTACCTGGAAACAGGAAGCCATATTGCTTCTCTCATCATTGCCAAGGGAGCTTCCCTCCAGGTACGGGTAGAAAGTGGTTGATCCAAGAGTTTTGCATTATCGGATGGCAGAACTGAGCTCCTCTTTCTATATTGCACTGACCCTTCTCTTGCACCTGCTCCTGTGGTGCCACATGTACTCAGACCCCATTTTGTTCGAGATTACATGCAATTGTTTTACAAACCAGAACTGTTATTCACCTGCTAGACACCATTTATTCTTCGATTTTTTTAATCCATTTTTGAGTAGAAAGAGGAAAATCATATTAAATGGAAAGAGACTTTGTGTTCAGTAAAAATATGTGGCCACTGCAGTAGAAAACACTTTCTTTTTCATAATACTTTTTAAATAGACCAATTAATAAAACAGAGTAATAGGTGGTTATTTTGGGATTGACAATTTTGTTTTCTTTACTTACAACACAGTTGCATAGAAAATCTGGTCTGTGAAATTTAAGAATAGCCTAATTAACTACTTATTTACGACCCCATTAGATTTTCATTTTTCAAGAATATGTGTCACAGAAAAAAAAAAGATGTTTTTGACTTGGGGTGATGGGGTTTAATCAGCTTATTTATTTATTTATTTATTTATTTATTAGTGTTGTGTCTGGAAAATTGATGATAATGTTACAGAAAAAAATTCATATTTATCTCACTCTCTCATTTCTATAGAATTTAACATTTGTTATGTGATGAGAATGATGTTGAACTGGCCACTGGAGAAACAGACTTAAAAGAAACACAGTTCTTCTCACATTTTAGTTATTTATACATAAATACTCTAAGTGTGATGTTATAATTTCAGAGGAAGAGGTACCTTTGATAAGCTTAATTTTCATTTTAGACATAGACTTTCATTTTCCAATGATGCATAAAAATGATCTCAAAGCTTAACACCTTAAAACTTCAACCACTTGTTATCCCATAGAATCTCAGGAATACAGGAGCAGCTCAGCTGAGTACTTTTGAAGCAAAAGGTCTTTGAAAAGATTAGTTTGTAGACTTGGGCTGCAGTCTTCTCAAGGCTGGATTTGAACTAAATAATCTCCTTTTAAGCTTGCTTACATGGGTGTTGGCAGAACTCAGTTCCTCAGTGGCTGTTGGCTGTATGCTTTAGTAACCTGCCATATAATTATCTACATAGGGCTTTTCCAAACAGCAGGTTTTCTACTCCCAGAGGAAGGGGTAGTGGGGGGAGAGAGAGAAGAGATAGATATCAAAAGAGATGAAGAGAGAATATACAAATGCCTTTAGCAATCTAATTTCAGATGTTACATAACATTACTTCTGTCATATGCTCCTGATTCCCCAAGAACATGGAATGAACAACACTGGGTTTGAGACTAGAAGTAGTCAGGAATCGTTTAGTATAGTCTTGGAATCTGGCTTGTGGGTCTACAGTGTGTCCTCTGGTCCAGAATAATTTATTTTTATTTCACATGTACTATAAACACATTCTCTGCCAAGGTCCAGAAACTTCTCATTAAATGAGACTTCAAACAAGGAACTGATGTGGGTCCTTGAATGTAATTCATTATGACTACTTCACTATAGTTTCCTTCAACCATTCAACTAACAAAAATTACCTTCCCCAGATACAACTAACTAATGTTAGGACAGATATAAAATAATCATTATGACATTACTGTAAAAAGGGGGAAAAATAAGGCTTCAAAGAATTATTGTTCAACAACATCTCTGAATCCGTTTTGGTAAATGTTGGACATTTCTTGACTAGGTCTAAAGCACAAACTTGATTATTTTATAAGGCTTTGTGTGTAACTGAATAGTATTCAGAGGCACTACTTTAGATTTTTTCTGAGATCATAAGAAAGGATTTTATAAGCACTATTATCTGCCAAATCAATAAAGTTCTTCAGTGTTCTGAAACAGTAATTTAATTTTAGCTCATAGTTTTGTAGCACTTTATGAAATTGACTACGTTGATTTCCTAGAAATGGACATAGTCTTGATGTTTCTTAAACAAACACAACAAAAAAATACTATTGAAAAATATCCACTTAAGTCCAGGTTTTATATTGCTATAAATTTAAAAATGAGGCATATAAGCATACCATAATTTTCTACTTAATCACTTAGAATATTGGGCATCATGGCACACACCTGTAATCTTGTAAGCTTGGGAGGCTGAGGCAGGAGGATCGTGAGTTCAAAGCCAGCTTTAGCAAAAGCAAGGAGCTAAGCAACTCAGTGAGACCCTTTTTTTAAATAAAATACAAAATAGGGCTGGGGATGTATGTGGCTCAGTGGTCAAGTTCTCCTGAGTTGAACCCGGTACCCCTCCCAATAAAATAGTTTATAATGTTTTCAGAATTTGGCATTTGATTTTTGCACTGATGCATTTAAAAAGCAAGTGCAAAATGATTAAGTAGGAAATAGCACAAGTTCTGAATATTAAAAACTTGCATTTATTATAAGGTATTGATCATAATTTAGATGCTGTTTGCAGATGGACTATGGTAGGTTTATGAAAATGGAACATGGATATAGAAAATGTTAGTATATAAAATGGCTAAGTAAATGAAAGACATTGCCCCCACTAATCTAGCCCTTTAAAACTTATTTGTTGTCTCCTTATTTATATCTTTTGAATTTAGCCCCACATATAGCCATAATCAAGTCTCTCTCTCCCATCCCCCACCCCCGACATTGTCATTTCTCTTTCAGTATCTCACTTATTATCCAGCTATTACCATGTGTTTAAATCCATTCCAACTTCTTGAAACTATTGTTAGTATCTTCTTCAAGCCATTGTATCACTTTGAACCACATGCCATCCCTGATTTTGGGTTTAGATGTTTATCACAGTGGGAAGAGCATTCCCCAACCTTCCTTTACAAATCAGATGAAAATTAAGTGGCACTGGAGGGCCAACTGCCCATTCTATTCACAGAAGCACATGAGAACTTTATTGCTTGGTGACATTTTCATGATCTGAAGTGTCTGTCACCAATTACGAGATTACTGTCTGTGCTCAAATTCAGCCTGGAGCTGTGTGCTCCCCAGAAGTAGTTCTGTTCTGCACAGCTGTTCTTCAAATCAATCTGTCCATGAAAAGACTGCCTTGCTCAAGGCCAACCTATCATCACAGTTTTTCAGTTGGATGAAAGAACAGAGGCTTTAGTGACAGATTCTTCATAATAGGTAATTATATGCATATTTTAAGTCAAACATATTTTTATCTTTCTTTTTGTTTATTCTTTTTAAGGAATGATGAAGCCATCAATCAAATTTCTACCACATTGCTTAAACATATTCAGGGCTACGTTATAACTTAATGAATAGTGATCTGACTAAAATTTTGATAACATTGTATTGGAAAGGTCTAATTATTCTGTGGGTCTTTTCAAAATTCAACTCAGAACTAAAACACACTCTGTTCAGTTATTCTTGTATTGACTAAGCCCTTTAACTTAGGTGCTCAGGAATAAAGACAATGTTCTAGTAAATTATGTAATTCTGCATTTTATGTGGATAATATGATGATTTCCTTGTACTCATGGTTCTAAATGCAATAATACTAGCCTAATTGGTGATTGCTTTAAAAGACAAAAATCCCCTGAAGCATCTCTACAGCTCATTTTGTTCATGGTACAGAACATACATGCCCTCTCTAACTTGACTGACTTTGTTCAGTCACTTCTCATCTTGACAACAAACTTCAATAACTCCACAATGCTTATTAAATCCAATATGTGTACCTTACCATAGTAAGTGTATTCTCCCTGCCATGCTGGTACACAAACTGACAATATTTCACACCCTCTTTGCACCTTGGTAGGGCTAGATGACTCAGTTCTATTAACAGAATGTGTGAAAAAGTGGTAAGGTATTGACTTTTGGTGGAGTCACAAGTCAAACACACAAACACACACACACACACACACACACACACACACACAGAAGAGATGGCTTTGACGATTCAAACTTCATCTGCCTGAAACTAAGAGCCCTGAAAGCAGGAAAAAGAAACAACTAGAGGGCTTTTGTAGGAGTTATAAATATAAAGAAAAGCTTTCTGACCATGAGGTTTATTCAAGAATAGTAATGATTCTTTTACAGAGAAGAAAACATTTAGTGTTACAAAATGTTCAAGTAAAATCTTAAAAGCTATTTCTAAAACATTAAAATAATTTTCTGCTTCAAAGGAAAGTCAATAATATATTAGCTCTAAGTGCTTTTATATTTCTGTATTCTGATATTGAAATATTTTTTTCAAGGGAATGCTCAATGTCCATATAGTCCTACTCTCAGTAATTCCCTATTGCCAAATATTTCTGGTTCACAATCTGTTTCTGCTGGTTTTGTGCCTCACATGCCATGCAGTCTCTAGGCAGTCTTGAGTCATTCGTGTTAAGTATTTCTTCTTAAGACTTGTTTGTAAAAAAACAGTTCTAGACTCATGCTATCCTGCTAATTAATTAACTCCTGTGATTGTCTTTGACTCTTTTCCCCATCCATGCAAGTTCTAATCTCAAAAAATATTTAAGTAAGCATTTGTGTGTGTGTGTGTGTATGTGTGAAATATTTGTGTTGGATAGGTCATTAATTTCGAATTGGGAACTATTTTTGAAATCACTAGTTAAACAGAAGATGACTGAAGTCAGCACTCTTTTGTGTAGGAGTTCTTCTCTTTCTGCTCTGGGACTGAATGCTGAGAGTCTTTATAATCCTGGATTCCCTAAACACAAGTATGAGCCATAATGTATCATAAAGTCAGATTCTTCCTGAGAATTTCATTGTGCATGGCTACAGCATAAAAATGATATTGATAACTTTTACAAAAAGTTGGGATAAAACTTCTCCAGAAAAACAACTTTGAATTAGAACTGAAGGTAGCATTAGAATAATTTTTTCACCTTTTTTCAATATACAGTTGCTTTTAATGAGATGACTTCTTGAAGTATTGTTAAAAGCTGAAGCAGAAAGCAGATTGTGAAGTTTCTGACTTACATAGGCTTAGTAATTATGTAGTTAATAAGGCTGTTTTAATCTATAATAAAGTACCATGATTTAAACAGCAGAAATTGACTTCTCACAATTCTGGAGATTTGGAAGCTCAAGTAAAAGGTGCCAACTGATTTAGTTCTTGATGAGGGTTCTCTTTTCGTTGTAGATATCTTTTTTTGTCTTCACATGAAAGAAAGCCAGATAAATAACATGTAAGGGTGAGTGTTATGAAAACTCTTCTTCTTCTTCTTCTTCTTCTTCTTCTTCTTCTTCTTCTTCTTCTTCTTCTTCTTCTCCTTCTCCTTCTCCTTCTCCTTCTCCTTCTCCTTCTTCTTCTTCTTCTTCTTCTTTTTCTTATAGAGACACTGGCCCTATTGGATTATAGCCTTACCCCCATGACATCATTACATCCAAATGTCCTATCACCATATATCATTTGGGGGTAGGATTTTAACATTTGAAATTAGAGGGAACAAGTCAGTCCATGAAAAACAAATTATAAGCTTGCTCTATGATGAAATAATTATTGTGGCAGTAATTAAGTTGCTCTAAGTTTATACAAAGCCTAATTAACCTGCCTTTTCATCATTATTCTTAGAATCACAATGAACAATAACAATAACACTCAAATGGGGTGTCCATAGTAAATTAGACTGAAGATAGAAAAATTTATTTGACTCCAAAAGAAGATCCAATCTTTATTCATGTTAAAAATTTAACAACATTGAAATTATTGAAAATATGAGAACAAAAGAATTTTTTGCACAAACCCCCATCTCTTCTCCACAAAGTGTCCATAAATTCTGTTTGAAATTTTAATATTCTCGTACCTCTGCTCTAAACTCTCCAGAGGTTGATCATCATGTGTAGATCAAAACTCAAATTCTTTACTGTTAAACAGCCCATGTTATCTGGTCTTATCTACCTCTCGGCTCTCATTTTCCTCCCACTCACCTCCATCAAGAAACCAGGACCTCTCTGGCCTCCTCATTGCTCCTCACACGCATCAATATTACTGCACAGTAAACTCCTGCAGCTAGGAAGACTCTTGCCCAAATAATCTAATGTTTCATACTTTTTTTTCATATTTAATTCCCCCCAAAAGATCACCTTTTTGATTACCCCTCTACTAAAATTAATAGGTCAGCTGCATGGTGGTCCATGCCTAAATTCCCAGCTGAGTTTATTAATTTCTTTCTGGAAGGGATAATTAAAAAAGATCTTTGTGGCTTCAAATACCTCTAAATGTTATTTTTAAACCAAATATTTGGCCCTGTGTGGTGGTGCAAGCCTGTAATCCCAGCAGCTTGGGAGGCTAAGTCAGGAGGATCTCAAATTTAAGGCCAGCCTCAGCAAATTAGGGAAGTTCTAAGCAACTTAGAGAGACCCTGTCTCAAAATAAAAAACAAAAAGGCTAGAGACGTAGCTCTTACTAACACAGGAAAGATGAGAGATACGCACTGTACACTGGAAATCAGAATGACATTGAGATGCCATACTTGTTTAGGGAAACGTATTTTAATATCAAACAAGCAAATTTGATTTATTCAAAAGAATGGAGCTAGTCTGAGAGTAGAGTCAAACAACACATTGGAAAATAAAAAATAAGTTCCCTCTGAAGGCTTCTGCTCACTGAGAGAAAGAGCTTCCAGGGATAACAAAGGATCAGGTTCTAAAGGTGTCCAGCAATCACTTTACAACCATCGAAGCAAGAGATTTTATATGGTGAAAGCTGCAGGCAAGAGATGAATCTGAAAATCTTTATGATCTTCTTGTAACCTTTGCTTTCATGATATTGCCAAAATGAAACTGTTTTATAAAGTGGCATTTTGTTACATTTGAGGCAGTCACCTCAAGCTCTCCTTTGAGAACTGAGACTCACTATTAACATTTGAGGGAATGCTTAACAGCTGAATTCTAACCTAACCAGAAAATCAAGCCTCTGTCTTGGATTCTAGAAAGGTGAAATTAATATAGTTTCTTAAGGCCCTGATTTTCCTCTAAAAGAAAAAAAGCAATCATATATAGTGATGCAGTTGCAGACCCAGAACAAGTTGAAAGACCAGTGACATCAGTACTTAGGTGGAGAGACTGCTTTCAGCAGAGAATGTCATGTGACAAAAAGGCATTTTTCTTATTGAATTTATCACAGGTCACAGTGCATTCATCAGCCTTGGTCTAGAAGTGAAGATGCTACTAGTTAAAGATTCCCTAACACCCTTCCCAAACCTGAACACGCGCGTGCATGCACACACACGCACACACACACACACACACACACACGCTTTCATTATACATAGGCACGTGGATAGCCAAAACAATCATGAGAAGATTCCTTGGTGAGTAAAAATTATTAACGCAAAATTGGGAAGGGGTAGATTTATTAAACCTTGATATTTAAATTGGCTAATCCCTTGTAGTGATACTTCGTTTCTTTAAACATTTTCAGATGGTAGTTTTACCTGGCTTAGATGACTTTCTTTTTAACATGTGTATCCTCTTCACTAAACTGTCAAAGATCAACTATATTCCTTTTGTGTCCAGAAACCATTTTCCTGGTTCCATTGGAAGCTTTATTGCTCTCTAAAGGAAAAAAACAGAATACCAAGACCAACTCCAGAGACATATTAGTACAAATGGATATGTCAAATAGTTATTTCATTAATTATGACTTAAGAGAAACTTAATAAATCTCTTCAATAAGTATTTATAATTGAATAAAAAATTTGAATACATTTTATTATGTTTACTTCTGGAATATATTTAAGATATATTTACAACAAAAACATAAAGCATATCTTGGACCTTGCAGGAACCTCTGCTAAAATATATGTGCCACAGTAACTCAGTGACATCACCAGTGTGAATGTTTATGAAGACATAAACACCACTTCACTTTTGAATGATGTATTCTTAAAAGAATAAGCTAACTACTGTTTCCCTACCTTAGTTTCTACATTCTTGTCTCTGATGAAACTAGAAAGCATTTATTTCTCCTTCATATTACTCCAACAATTTTTTTGCTTAATATATACACCATGTCACAATGTATTTTGATTAGTTTCCAGAGATCAGCTGAACAATTCACAGTAAAATCCCATATTGAATCACCTTTTGTGATATACAATAATGATTTATTTTAGACTTTCTTAGTGCTGGACATAACGCTGAGCTGAAAGAGACCGATATATACAAATACAGTGACATCAGAGGGGCATTGGAATGCAGTAAATAGTATCTGGGTGAAGAGAGAAAATAATGCAAGACTAAGCAAGGGAACTGTGTAGAAGAGGCAATGATCATTGAAGCTGAGACTTTGATAGCAGTAAAGGTAGATGCAGAGAAATTGGACTGCTAACCAGGGTCCAGCGTATGTGCAGTCACAGATGAGTAAAAGAAGAGCATGCATTCTTTGAAAATCATAGTTCAATTTGTTTTAAGCACTTTTTAAATGTGAAAAAATGTTTTGAAACACTTAGTTTGAACACATCGATTATTTCCTATAAGAAGGCAGATTTAAGTAATTCACAGGCAGAAAAGATTCACAGCTTTTTCCACACATTTTTTCTCGACTCAGTTGAATAACAAATGTCAAAGGAGAGAGAGTTATTGCTGCTAAACAAGCATGTTCTTTTGTCTCCCTTTATTATCTTGCTCCAGAGTGACTGAATCAAAGGAAGCTTTACTCAGGAGCATGTAACTGCTTTCTCAAAAATTTATTTTAATTCTTGCTTTTTTTACTTTTTCTGCATTACTGGGGATTTAACCTAAGGGCGCGCTACTGCTGAGATAGACCTCCGGTCTTTTATGTTTATTTTGAGACAGTATCTCACTAAGCTGCAGAGATTGGCCTTGAATTGGCAGCCTTCCTGCCTCAGCCTCACAAATCCCAACTTGATTTATACTTCTTAAAACAGTATATATTTAAAGCATACAATTCAATGATTCCATATTGTATACACTGTGAAATAGGTACCACAGTCAAGATAATTAACATAACTATCAGTTCACATAGTTGCTTTTAATTTATTTTTATGTATTTTTGGGCAAAAACAAGTGAGATCAAATTTCAAGCACACAGCACAGCACTGTTTCCTTTTGTCACCATGCTATACATTATGGGCCCTGATTTTTTTCATAAGGCTAACTGAGATATTGTACCCCTTGACCAACCCATCCCTGAATCTTCCTCCTAGTCTTTGATGGTCAACACCCTACTCTCCATAAATCCAATGATGGTAGGCTTTGCATATGAATGGTTTCATGTGGTGTCTTTCTATGACTGGCATATTTCACTTATAATGCCCTACAGTCCAACCATGTTGTTGAAAATGGCAGAATTTCTTTTTTTAAGGTTAGTAATATTTCATTATATGCATGTACCATATTTCTTTTATCTGTTTTCCTTTGATGGACATTTAAGCTGTTTCCATATCTTAAGCATTGTGTGTAGTGTGTATTAATATGGGTACAGGTATCTAGCTGGGATTCTGATTTCTGTTTCTTTGGTATGTATGCGTATGCAGAAGTGGGAGTGCTGGATCATATGAGTTGTATAGAGTACGGAGATTCTTTTTGTGGCTCCTTCAGATTGTTTGCCATAGTGACTCCACCAATTTAGATTTCCATGAACAATGTACAGGATATTTTTTCCTTCTAATCTTGCCAAAATTATTTATATTTTTAAAAATAATCATTCTAATGAGTGTGAAATTTTGTGAGTTTTGTGATTTTATCATTGTGATTTTGTGTTGTTTCCCTGATAATTAGTAAATATACCTTTTTAAAATACCTGTTGGCTATTTATGTGTTCTCTTGTATATTTTATATATTATCCTCTTACAAGACAGTATTGGATTTATGATAACACTGCATTTTGACTAGGAAATAGAAAACATTGTTTTTATATCATGTCATAATGTTTCCTTTTCACTAATATTGTATGGCATACATATGAAACATATCATTTTAGCCTGGCTTCTTATACATATTGCTTTTAGATATACCAAAAATTGAGGTAAATATTGGCAAAATACATCAGGTAATTTATTCCTAAGATTTCTTATATTTAGAGTCTTATTATTCTAAGTTAATTCTCCAATAATTGACATTAATATTTTTATCCAGCCACACAATGCAGTGTGTGCTTTCAAGAACATTGACAAGGCACATTTTTAAAAAATCATAAAAAGTGTTATGGGGATATTAAACTACTTTTAAAATTATGTAAAACTTGCCTACTTTTGAATCTGTTTTTAGGAACATTAACAATACATCCTCATTGTGGTTGACAGAGTACTTTAAGGAGTTCTGAAGTCAGTTGACCAATGTTTCCCAAAGTGTGTTTCATAGAATACAGAACAGGTATTAAGGGATTAAGGATTAAATGAATTTGAAAAGCCACTAGGCTGTATCGTTCGATTTTGTGCATTAAATGCTACCTGTTACAGGCTCTCATAAGCCCTGCAGTAACGAAAAATTGAACTTTTAAATCAACATTTTCTAAAACCTTTATATATATGTTTCAGTGTGTGTGTGTGTATATGTTTTGTGTCTGAGTATTTCTTAGGCAAGGTTCTTGAGAAAGCCGATGAATGTCTGAGCTACAGGACAACACCTTTAGTATCTGTTCCTCTTAGGAAAATGTACTCTGAAAATTCTCTCTTCTGCTGCAACTTTGTCTCTAAACTTCCTTTTCATTATTATTATTCTGGCACTTCCTTCATTCTTTCTTGGTCTTAAGGCATTTGAATCTCAATAACCAAGGTGAAAGAGTTCCATAATTTCATTTCTAACACCATTCTCTAGTCCCACTTAGTTCCTGTAGACATGGAACTTTAGAGACAAGAAGAAAAAGAAAGACCTGCTTAAAATTATCCACCTGTGGTATTAAATCCTACCTTGTTACATGCCACATACATAGGAGAAAAAGAAATCCCACTATTTGAGGATGTTTTCCCAGAGAATGGGTTCAATTTTTAAATTTATCTGTTAAATTACTTACTATTAGAAGAAAATTATAAATATATGGGGTGTGTATACACTTTTTTGTTTCTTTTTTAGGCATTGAACACAAGGCCTCATGCATACTAGGGAAAGTGCTCTACCACTGAGCTAAATCCCAGCCTCCAACACATGAACTTTGACATCTGTTAGAATTGTACTCAAATCTCAGAGTCTCAATTCAC
Organism: Geosciurus inauris; assembly: GCA_004024805.1. Classification (NCBI taxonomy): domain Eukaryota; kingdom Metazoa; phylum Chordata; class Mammalia; order Rodentia; family Sciuridae; genus Geosciurus; species Geosciurus inauris. Next base: position 56,703 of record PVHX01004123.1, read on the forward strand.
TTACACATTATATTTGAAATTGAACAAAGTAATTAAGCATTTTGAGTTTCAATTTGTTCTATTATATTTAATGGAGTCAATTATACAATACTCAAATTTTAAGAATAAAATTAAAGTACTAAATCCATATAAGATTATTAGCTCAATCTGGGGTATCTTTGGTTTTATATGATGGTACCTATCGTTATTTATTACTGACTTTTAACTGGATAAATTGGTATGCTTTTGTAAAAAGATCTTTCATTCATTCAACAAAATATTTAGTTATGGTAATACCAGTGGAATTTATGAGCATATTATATGTACTTATTGAGTTTAAATTTTTCCCTTGCTGTTGTTGTTTCTGTTTGTTGTTTGTTTGTTTTGGTCTGTGCCCAAATATATCTTCCTTATACTTGCTTGTTTATTTTGAAAGTTATAGATTATATAAATGATAGAAATGATTGTATTTTCTAAGATGTAAAGGGAAAGTATGATAAAGAGGCTTTTATTGGAAGAGAAAATGTGGAGCGATACTTCAATTTGAGCTCATTACCAGAAACACCAGGTATGTTGGGAAAAAAAAAAAAAAATCTTGATTTTCCTCTTTTCTCACACTACAGCCAATGCAGGAGACTTCTGATACCAGAAGTGTGAGGCCCTCACACACACTAAACAAGCAAGCATTTCTGCAGCAATGTTCATCATCTGGGTGTCCTCTAATCCAATTCAGTTCTGACACTATCTGCCTATCCAGTTTCTGGAACTAAATGCACAGTTTGAGGATTCGGTCCCCAAGACTGCCTGCCCCCAACCATTATACTTTAGATGCCAATTGCAAGCTCCAAATTTTTTTTACTTGTGTTTCAGTTTGAACAGCTATAAATCAGGATTCCCACAACTCCCTCTTTGAGTTTGGTCAATGTGTTAGAACCACTCACAGAGCTCAGGGAAAAACTTACGCTTATGGTTTAATACAAAGGATATTACAAAGGATACAGATGAAGAGATGCAGAAGGTGAGGTATGGGAGCAGGGGCACAGAGCATCTATGTCCTCTGGACACTACCTTTTAGAAACTTGAATATAGTTCAGCTATCCAGAAACTCTCCCAACCCTCTCTTCTGGTTTTTATAGAAACTTCCTTCTATAGGCATGACTAAAGCATTGTCAAAGTGTTGAAATGCTGTTGGATAAAAGGGTGTGAGCTAATGCTAGGACAGACTTGACTAAATCTAGCAATCCTCTTTGTAAAGCAGTCCTCCCTCTAGGGCATGAGGCAGAACCACTTAGGAATGAGCAGGGCCTGATGACCTCCCACTGGATAAGAGTAGGTAAGAGAATTTCTTCATGGCCACTACAGTCAGGGAGATGAAAGAAGATTAGAATTTCTATGACCCAGCTGGAAAAGAGAAATTCTAGTTTCTGTGATCTGTCTTGGGAAGACAGTTTTGATCCAGGAACATTTGATAAAAACCAAAATAAACATATCAAAATATGTTTATCAGATTACATATGTTCAGCTGTCAAATATGATGATTATAAATGCTTAGAAATAAAAATATTCTTCCTTATAATGATGAAAATTGGACAAAATACTTCATAACTAAAAATAGGGAATCACTTAAAATATAGTAGAGGTATGCAGTGATATTATGAGAATTGAATGATATACACTGAACAATGTGAATTCTTAAGTCAACCTCTTAAATCTGGCTTCTGACTCCAGCATGTAATAGCTGTGTAACATCAGGTAAATCAATGAACTCTTTCATTTTTTTATTTCATTATCCTGAATAAGTAGCATGCTGTTCATAAGTTAGAGGTAAACGAAACCTGAAGAAGATAGAAATTGTGTGCTTGGCAAGTCATGCAGCTCAAAGAAGTACTGCATCAATATGGGTTATATAAAGCAAAATAACTCTTTACTCTGTGGTATAAATGGTTATGAAGAATACAGAATTGGTTATTAAAAGAAAATATTTTGACTAAATTTCTTTTCAATTTTTATGTTATACATAATTTTAATTTTCTGTGTTTCTCTTATTATATAATAACGTTAAGAATAAATCTTTGGCTTTATATTTTAATTAGACACTTTTCAGTTGATTTACTATCATCTCCAAAATCTTTATACTTAAAAGTATAATCTGTTTTGCAAAACTCTAATTTATACATATCCATGTATATATTTAATTGCATATCTTTTAAAATGCTGAGAATTTTGAGTCACATTAAATCTTGCAGGTAAATATTTGAAGAAATATGAAAATAATGTTCAATAATATATTCTTCAAATTGAAATCAAATGTCATGAAAGTATCTTACTAAAATTACAGAAGAATAGAAATAAAAGCCATCTGGCATGATGAGAATATGTTATAGATGTTAATGCAATTTCAAATGAGTAAAATGCTACATTGGTATACTCAAACTGCTGTATTAAAAGATTGAGACAAACAGGAACAATTTATTTCTTACAGTTCTGGAGGCTAGAAGTCCAAGATTAAGTTCCCGCAGGATTCCATTTCTGATGAGAATTTTCTTTTCAGATTATAAAAGAATACCTTCTTGTTGTGTCCTCAAAGGGCATGGAGAAAGGGGAAAGAAGGAAGGGAAAAAAAGAGAGAGGCAGAGAGAGGGTGTTCTGGAGTTTTTTCCTCTTTACACCAGCTGTATTGGATTAGAACACCACACTTAGGATCTCATTGGGTCTTAATTACCACCTTGAAAGTCCTATTACCAAATCCAATCACATTGGCAATTATGACTTCAACATATAGATTTTATGGGAACACAATTCCATAGCAAACATCATTAGTATTTCTTTATTTTTTGCACTGTTTAAATTTTTAGTTTAGTTAACCATTAAATTCAGGCAGGCAGAATAAATAATTCTCTAATAATTTTCACCCTTGTGCCCAAAACTTGTAAGTTAGTTGACATGGCAAAAGGTACTTTGCAGAAGTGATTGAGGTTAAGGACCTCAAAATGGAAATAAAGTTCTTAATTATCCATGCAGGGCAAAACTATCTATTTATATCCTTGAAAGCCAAGATTTCCTTTCTCTAGTCAGAGAGAAGAATGACCAGAGAACAATCGTCAGAGAGACACAATGTTGCAGTCTTTAAGGATGAAGGAAGGTGGTCTCCATGAAGGGTCTGGGAGATCTCTAATATCAGCCCTTTTCAAGACTAACACTCAGAAAGACTTTATCTGGGAAATCATCCGGTCATTTTAATACACAAAGAGCAAGTGTCGACCTTTGAAGCCCTCATCTATTTTCCTTTGATGCTTCAAAGTATTATACATTGAACAAAGTTTTATAGTTTGGATTTCCCCCCATATATGCCACCATATAGGACAAATATGAAGGCTCACAAATGCTCAAAAAGGATAAAGAACATGTGATCTCACTTGAAATAATATTCATGTTTAACAGATAAGAAAATATGGTAATATTTTAAATTGTGGAACATTTCTGAGATTATGTCTCAACCAGAAAATAGTAAATCTAGAATCTAAGATAAGAACTTGAGTTTCAGCCACCGAAGCCTGTAATCCCAGCTTTTAGGGAGGCTGAGACAAGAGAATCGCGAGTTCAAAGCCAGCCTCAGCAATGGCGAGGCACTAAGCAACTCAGTGAGACCCTGTTTCTACATAAAACCCAAAATAGGGCTAGAGATGTGGCTCAGTGGTCGAGAGCCCCTGAGTTCAATCCCCAATACCAAAAAAAATGAACTTGAGTTTCATTGTTAGAACCCTCAACACAAATTTAAAACAAACAAAAATAAGCATATTCAATTACAGCTACAGTAATAACCCAAACCAACAGCACAAAACAAAACAAAACAAAAAAGCTTAAAGCTAGGACAGTGGTTTTCACTTGAGTCAATAAATTCCATAAGCTCAACAGTATAGTAAATTTAGATAAAAATGATTTAATGCCTTAGTAAAGTTTGTTTATTTTTTAAATAAAGAAGTTGGAAGAAGTAAATAAGTTTGCTTGTGTTATCATAACAGGAAACTTGGTATTAACTGCAATATAACAAGTAGTGAAATTTTACCAAATGCACCATTTGGTGCGTAATGACTTTTTTGGTAGGGTGGGGGAGGGGTATTGGGGATTAAACCTGGGGGCACTTTACCACTGAGCCACATCCCTGGTCCCTTTTGTTTTCTATTTTGAGACAATATCTCCCTAAATTGTTGAGGTAAATGACTGATGCTAGTCTGGAACTTGTGATATTCCTGCCTCAGCCTCCAGAGTTGCTGGAATTATAGGTGTGCACCATTGTGTCCAGCTGATAATGCCTTTTATGATTGCTTTTTTCTGTAAATTTATTATCAAATGTCATGTTTTAGTGAATATGAATGAGGGCATGTGAAAGATAAATGGACACACTCAGTCCTCTGCAGTTCAGGTTGATTATTTAGGATTCTTTTTTTTGAATCTCATGAAAGGGTGAACATAAAGACTTACAGTGGATCAATAAATGATAAAGCGGCTTCTGACTGAAAATATGTATTGTATTCAAAGAAAAAAACTTACCCTAACTTTTCAGTCGCCTCTGTTGATTCTATCTACAGTTCTATTGTACTGTTTATACATAAAAATCCTTTCTATAAAATTCTATAACAAGGGTGATTTTTACTATAGAGTATATTAGATACGTATTAGATGGGGATGAGATAAATTTATGTATAAATTTCTTAATAATATTGAACAAGAACAATTTAATCATGAAGGGTGCAGAAAGGACAAAGAAGATAGGTAAAATAGATAAGGAGAGGGAAATTATGTACAGAGGTTTCAAGAGCTAGAAACAAATAGGACTGATAATCAACCCAGTAGATTGAAAAACTCATGTGAGGATAATTCCTATCACTTGCTCATCTGTACACTGCCCAAACATGATTGAGTTTTGCAGTTATAATGGTGAGGGACCTCCATTCCTCAATGACTTTGAGTTGTCAGAAAGGTCTTAGGTCTCCCCTCTTCAACCTTGAATTAATGTTATATTATATGAAAATACAAGGAATTTACAATATTAAAATATGTTTAACGTTCTCTGATGCTTTATGTTATTGTTGTCATTTATTTTCATTCTATATATTTAAAATCTCATAATATTTTGCTTTTTTTTAGTTAAAGTTAATTGGCTCTTAAGGTATATGAGAAAAAATAATTGTTTGAAATTACCCACATATTTAATATTTCTATTAATATTAGTTATTCCTGTAGATCTGAGATTCCATCTGCAGTCATTTCTCTTTAACTTGAAAACTTTCTTTATATTTTCATATAGTAGTGCATGTTTCCTAGTGACAAATTGTAAAAAATTAAATTAATCTTAGTACCTTTATTTCACTCTCATGTTCTTTTTCCCATACCTGAGATGTGCTCAAACAGGAGACTCATCCACAGCTTTTTTTAGTTTTTATTTTGAAACGGAGTCTTACTAAGTTGCTTAAAGCCTCACTGAATTGTGGAGGCTGGTTTTGAATTTGTGATACTCTTGCCTCAGCCTCCAGAGCCTCTGGGATTATAGGTGTATGAGACTCTGCCCAGCTACTTAATTTTAGAAGATATATTGGTTGGACATATCTCTAGGTTGATAGCTTTAGATGGGCATTTCCTTGTACTGAGTGATTTAAAAAACACTTTCATTATCTTCTTGGTGCCTTATTTCAAAATTTAGCTATCATTTGTACTGTTGTCTTCTGTATGTATTATGACAATCTTTTCTGATTACTTTTGAGAGTTTATGTTTACTTTTTTTTCTTCTTTTAGCATCTGCAATGTTTTCTCCTCTTGTAGTGGATTTCACTAATTTGTGGACCTCTGTGTTGATGTTTTGGTTGATTTACAAAATTTTTCAGCCCAAAATTTTAATATTATTAATTTACTTAATTTAGTTAGTTTCATTCTACTTTGCCTTCTTTACTTTTTGGATTATATTAGATGTTAGATTGCATAAAAGTGTTCCACTGGTCTTTGATAATCCCTATTTAATTCTAATTTTGTTTTCTTATCTTTGCTTCAATTTGGATAAATTTTATTGAAATTATTTTGTTAGTATTATTTCATAACTGTGACAAAATACTTGACATTAGCCACTTAGAAGAGAAAGATTTATTTTGGCTCAAGTTTCAATCCAAGGCCAACTGGCACCATACTTTAGGCTAGAGGCAAGGCAGAACATTATGGCAGAAAGTGTGGTAGAGCAAAGCTCCTCACTTCATAGCAGTCAGAAGGCAGGTAGAGAGAGAGGACAGGGACAGTGTAGACTTTTTCAGGGCACATCACCAGCAACTCACTTCCTCCAATTAGGCCTCATCATTTAACCCCTCCTCATAATGCCATCATGAGATAATGACTTTCAATGAATTAGTCTACTAATGAGGTCATAATCCCTCATGACCCAATATTTCTTAAGAACTCCAGCTCTAAACAATCCTGCATTGGGGACCAAGACTTCAACACATGAGTCTCTGTGGGACATTTGGATCCAAACCATAACAGCTTTCCACATGTATATTTTTGTTTCACTATCTTGTCCTTGGTTAAATAATTTCTCTTGATCTGTCTTCAAATTAAATATTGATACTATGTTTAATCAATATTTATCCCATGCAAAATACATTTGATTTATAATATTATATTTTTCAGTTCCAGGGATTCCTTTCTGGTCCTTTTTACAATTTCCTCACTTTGCTGAAATTCCTATTTATTCACATGTTTTTTCCACGTTTCATGGATATTCTTTAACACAACGTTCATTATTTTGGTGTCTTTGCCATTATTCCCAGCATCTGTGGATTTATTTCTATACAATCTTTTTCTATTAACTATAGGTCCCATTTCCATTTTTATTTACTTGTCCAGTAATTTTGAATTATAAAATAGATATGGTAGATCATCAGAGTGAAGAAAATCTAGACCTAATTTGATTCTGAATGAAATTATTTTTATGATAAAATCACTGATTTATAGAAAGAGGTATCTAAAATATAAAGAGTTTTTATAAATTAATAACAAAATAAAATGATCCTAGACAAACAGAGAAGGCATTTTGACAGGCAATTTACTTATAAGATCTTTTTTTAGTAATACAAAAGAATCTTTACAGGTCTTTATATATATACAAATATACATGTATATTTATATATATATCAATATATCTATATCTATATTTATATATCTCTCTTTATATCTCCCTTTTATATATCCTCTTAATTACAAAATATTATATATTCATATATATATACACACATATGTATGTATACACATACATACCTATAAGCACACACACATGTTATTTGTATATCCAAGTAAAATGTTGTGGAAATATGTAATAATCTTTTAACTTTTGCATTATGGGAACTTTTTATATCATCTGCAAGTTATTTTTTTAAAAATTTGTATTGATAAAATGGGAATACATTACACTTAGACACATAAGCCAAATATTGCTTGATCTCAAAAAATGAAACTCATATATGAAATCTTAAAAAGTGAAACTCATAGAAGCTGAGATGATAGCACAGCACAATGTTACAGCCAATTATCCTCCACTCACTTTGAAGATATCACTTTCCTGAAGTTTCAATGAAAACCCCAGATATTTTTAGCTACACTAAATTGGCAAAACTTGAACTTCATCTCTTCAAATCTGGGACATTTCTTAAATTGTTCCTAACTGTTTTCACTCTTTCAGGTAGATTTGTTCGTTCTTACTCTTGGAATCTAACCTGTGCACAACATTGCTGGAGTCACGAAAAATTGATGGAAATTACACATATACATTTTGGCCACTACTATTTAACCTTTCTCTTTTGAAGTTCCCACACCACCTCAAATTTTAACCTGACTGGCAGTTCCAAACTCTAAACTCTGACATCATTTTCAATTGAAAGAACTATGAAAAACAGTCATTTTATTTCTGGGTTTGTTTTTTCATTTTATTTGAAATTTCTTTTTAAAAATAACTGTACTGAGGTATGGTTAACATAAAATTTTCTATCTATTTAATGTACACAATGTAATGAATTTGGAGATAAGTATATACTCCTTCAATCATCATCACAATCTATACCATAAACATATTCATCATTTCCAATTTTGTTTTCAATTTATTTATTTATTTTTGTAATTAGAACACTTAACATAATATCTATCTTATTAGTAAATTTTATATGTACTGTGTTGTTAAATACAGGCATTATTGTTGACAGTAGATTGTTAGGACTCTATTGACTTACATAACTGAAGCTCTGTACCTTCCCATTTTCCCCTCCCCTCACACCTTAACAACTTTCAGTCTACTCTCTACTCCCCAATGTGGGTTGTTTCCGATTCCTCATGTAAGGCATATCATGTAATATGTATCATTCTGTGTCTGGCTTATTTCACTTAGCATAAATCTTTCAGTTTCATTTTTCATCCTTGTTGATTGTCACAAATGAAAGGACTTCATTTCTATGATGGAAGAATACTCAATCATATGCACATGCCATATTTTCTTGATCCATTTGTCAGTTATTGAATATATAAGCTGCAGACATATCTTTACTATTGTGAAGAATGACACAGTGATCACAGAGTGTGGATCTCTATTAAGATTCAGACATTATGTCCTTTGACTATGTAATACTTTGGATGTAAACTATAGGAAACAAACATAATTTGAGCCAAAAATACATAAAAATAGGACATAATAAATATTGATGAGCATTTAAATTTTATTAAGGATTAATGTTAAAGAAGGACCCACAATGGGAATATATCCCATACATAAATATCAAAAATTTGTATAAACCAATAGTCAAACATAATTAAGAAAAAGAAAAAAGATAATCCTTATAGTAAATAAATATTATAAATATAGGACAAATTATACATTTTTAAGTATTTTAGGTGAATAATTTAATATACACATTAAATGAATACAGATAAATAAGTGAAGAATAAGATCAGAAGCTTTAGGAGATCTCCTCTGGCACAAACACATATTGATACTAATTAGCATTAAAGTTAAAAAGTGATATAAATAAAAACAAAATATATTTTTCCCACCTGATTGAATGTGAGACACATGGGAGAGGGATTGATTGATTGATTCAACTTGTATTTTTGCCTCTAAAATTTTTGAGTCCTGCCATACTGGAAATGCATGTCTGGGATCAGTAAAATGTGCTAAATGTAGAATTTTTTTGGCTTAGTATTAGACTCGGAAACAGACATAAAAGCAAGTGAATGAACTCAGATTATTGCAAAGATTCATTCAATGGAACTTCTGATTAGATTCTATTGTGGGAAAGAGCATGAGAGAAGGGTCAAAGATGACAAAGATTTTGTTATTGCTACCTACTGAGAGAGAAACCACTGAGAAAAAAAAGTTTCTACTTTGTATTTTTTAATGTTTTCCAAGTGTTTCTGTAACAAATATATGTGTGCTTGGGAATTATAAAATTAGGCAATACAGATTAGACAAAATAAAACATTAAAGGCACACTTTGTTATTAGCAATGAACCGATCTTCATCTCACTCTTACATATAAGAATTATAATAATGAAGTCATGCTTATTTACCTGACAGTACAGTTAGGATATGTTCAATCATTCTTTGTCATAGAATTTCATTTTGCATAATGTATTTGTATGTCATCCTTCAAGTCAGCCATTACATGTAGAGCTAAAACATTTTAAAATCCATTTGACCTTATGAAAATTACATTAAATCAATTCCCTTAAACGTCTAATAAATATAAAGTCTATTGAATTGCCATCCTTTATAAGGGAGACTACAGTTTTTTGATGTTCACATAATTACACCCATGATTACAGGGAGAGTAATCGATTCCTGGTATATGACGATGTTAACGATTACAATAAAGTACAGTTATCTTTATCAAATACAGTTTGAAACTTCATATTTGCTAATTTTTATTTCACTTCAGGGCATCTCTGTATATCCAGTCAATTTTATGTTCTGTTGTTCACAGAATTGTGTATTTTTAGATTTGGCATTGGAAAGGGACTATGTGCAAAAAACTTTCTATAGGAAAACAGCATATTAGAATTCCAGTTTCTGTGCTGTCATTGATTAGATTTAGAAGGATAGATAAGTTGTTTTGCCTTTTAGGCCCTCTGTTGCCCCATTTGTTCGATATTATACATCCTCACCTGGGATAACATCGCTCATAAGTGTAGCAAAAAGAAAAAGTTATTCTTTCTATGTGTAAAGCACAGATGTGTATACAGTATATGAATTGATATATTGTGTGGCTGTAGTGTTAAATTTTTGTTGATGAAAGTTATAACATATATGTGCAATAGTTCTTTAGGCAAGAGATTAAAAAAAATAAATAAAAATTTGAAGAATACTGTTCTGGATATAGCTCTTCTTTTTCTATTTGTTTTTTTGAAACAGTTTCACTAAAGATAATCATGTCTGCAGAAAAGTCTTATTTAATTATTTGTTTCTTTTATTCAAGTCCAACTTTCTGTACCACAAGAGATTAAAAACAGTTTTTGTGATAATTTATTTTCTAGGAACTTCTGTCATGTATATCTTGTGCTTGGAGTTATATAAACTCAACAACATACTCAGTGCTATGTCCCTTTAGTTTGCTTTCTAATCTGTCTACATCTACAAGCAATGAAGAACATTCTAGGACATCATAAAGGGCTTAAAAGCAAAGTTAAATCAGGAGCAAATTATTATGGAGGATGAGAGGGAAGGGGGTGTACAATGACAAGCACAATAATGAGACAAGGCACTAGGAAGGGATTTACTCTCATAATGTGGCTCTTCCTTGGACCTTAGGGTTGAGGAATCTTGGAGTCTATACTGATATAATTTCCTAAAATGCCTAAAAAGATGATTCCAAGTTTTAGAGCAGGAACTGTATTTTATCTCAATCAATATGTACGGTTGTTCCTTTTTTAAAAAAGAATATATTTATTTTATTTTTATGTGGTGCTGAGGATTGAACCCAGTGAGGCACTGGGCGAGCATGCTACCACTGCGTCATAACCCCCACCCCTGTACAGTGGTTCTTAAGCAGAAACCAAATCTACAACAAAGTAAGACATGAAGTAGTTAGAATTGAAAATTCAGTTATTGTCTTCCCTAGTGTAAATTAGTAATCTCTAAAGTGGAAATTGAGAAAAAAATTATTATATTTTTTATTTTTTAATTTTTACTTTTTTGAGGGGTACAGAGTTAAAACACAAGACCTGCACATGACAGGCAAGGGCACTACTACTGAGAAACACCCCAAGCACCCAGAATGTTATTCCTTTTATCTATAATTTTTAATGAAAACAATATTTTTCTATTCATAGGCATTTTTTAATAAAAATGAAAACTAAAGTTTAGCACAGTGCATATGGCATTATTGAAATACTGTACTAGTGAAAGTCCTGGATATTAACTCCTGTGTCTGTTTTGTTCTAATAACCTGTGATATTGAACATATGCAAGGCAGATTTATCCAACCTTTTACAATTCCATTCAGAGAGGAAGAAAAGTGTTTTTTTTTTTTGTCTATAACTATTGCCTCATTCAAATTATGCAATTTGGTCATTTTAATGTGAAATTATAATTAAAAATGTGGTTGGAAAACTTTTCACTCCTGCCTTATGTGCATTTAACTTAACAACTCTTAAGAAACAAGTGTGTGGTTAGTAACTTCATCCTAAACTCTCATGAAAAAAAATTACTGCTTGATAGATGTTGGATGGTACATGTGATATGATGTGAAACTGTCCATGTAATTCTTAGGGAGATACTTCCACTCATGAATCATGGATCATGCTTGATCCTAACAATCACCCTGTGATTTCTCCATGTCTTAACACTGAGTTTGAGTCATGAAATAATATTGTGTAGAAAAGGGTATTTTTTTAGGACAAAAATTATGCCAGTGGTTTAAACAGAAATCCACAGTGCAATTTAATGAGTCTGTGGCTTTTACTAATTTGGTTTGACTTGAATTGAAATGAACGTGAATAAATATCTATTTTCAAGTTATTACATAACAGTATTCTGCAGTGTTTTTAGAAGAATGTATATTAGGTGAAAAATAATGTAAATTCACTACAAGCAATTGACACAATGCGGTTTTTTTTTTTTTTTTGATTGTGTAGATCACTTCCCTGAGGTAATGTTAATGTATTTTCTTCAAGATTTTTTCCTTATGTTCATACTCACATAACACTACAACACACATAAATAATCATATAAAACACATATAAATAGTCTCATACTGCAAATTGTTTTGGATTATGCTATTCCAACTATTCATTATACAGAATAACTTTTTTATGTACATGTATGAATATACAACCAGGAAACCCCAGATGATATATAACCACAAAAATAGTATCCTAATTAGAATAAGTTATACTTCACGTACATGTAATGTGTCAAAATACACTCTACTGTCATGTATATCTAAAAAGAACAAATAAAAAATTTTTAAAAATACTTCTCTATTTTACAAGTACATTTACACTATTTGATGCTTACTATTTTTAAAAAAATATAGAAAATTGTATTTATTTTGGGGGAAATGGCAGAACTGGATATTGAACCCTGGGCCTTGCACATGCTAGGGAAGTACAGCTGAGCTATATCACCAAACATTTTATTTTATTATTTTGAGACAGGGTGTCACTAAATTGTCCAGGTTAGTCTTGAACTTGAGATTCTCCTGCATCAGCTTCCTGAAGAACTGGGATTACAAGTATGTTCCATAAGGCCAGGTAAAACTATAATCTTTCTGTGATCTAAGGGTGAAAGGGAGTTTTGCAAGCAATATTGTGGCTTTCCATCCCTGCTTTACCTGGAGAAATTCTGCTTTAATTCTTTTTATATACTGAAGTGCTGCATGAGATTATTATAAGGATAGAATTTGTTGTCAAAAACAGTTTGCAAAGCTAAAATTACTGAAATAATGTTTTGATCAGAATTTTGATATTTAAAAATACCATGGTTTGACACATTTCATACCTATGCTGAATAATGCCTTCACACTTAAATTTTTTGCAAACCTTTAAATTTATTTCTCAATAAGTGAAGGTGAAATTGTTTTGACTTTTCCTTTATTTTCTTTCTGCCTGGAATACTAGTTTACTCCTTTGCTCCTTTGTTTCTGTTCAATATCACTTTCCAACAATGTCCTGATTGACTACTCACACTTGAAAAGGTAACTAGCTAGGGTATTCTACACTGCCTTACTTTTTTTTAAACATTCTTCTGCCACAATAGTAATAAGCATAACATACTATTTCATGTGTTATATTATTGTATATTCTCATTATAATGCAGATTTATAAACTAGATTTTTATTTATCAACATATAAATGCATATCTATAGATGTCAAAATCTATATATATCTACAAAAATCATAAATAAGAGTACTAGTATATAATAGGTATCAATACTATTTATAATTTATTGAATAATATATTATTCAGTATCTAAATGAATAAATCAATGAATAAAAAGCAAGTTTTGCCACAGTTACTTTTATGACCGTGGATATTAATTTAAAAATGTTTTACTAGTATATGGAGATGAAGGTACAATCTACACATGGAACTGTATCATTATTCTGACCAATTTCAGAGTCCTTTGGACATACACTTCATGAGTGTTTTCAAAAGTGACACGTATAAGCAGTTAGTATTAGCAGACTACCTCATAAAGGTAAAAATAGGACTACTTTTGTATGCTGCCTGTCTGCTTTCCTCTGGGGCCAGCTGGAGTCCCTGGTTAACAATAAGCATGAAGGTCAAAATTAAAGGAATGAACACAAAAGGTAGAAGGCATAGCGGGTAAAACGCCTACTGCCTCCCTGTATCCTTACCTTGGCACATACAATAAAGATTTCTACCCTATTAAAATATTGTGGAAGAAAATCTATGTTTAACTTTTCCTTGCCTATTCTTTCTTCTTACCTGATCAGCAACATTTAGAAAATTGTCTTTCCTAACAAGTACACTGTCATCTCCTCTGGATGTCTCTTGGAGTTCTGCTTTTTCTCAGGCTGAGCCTATTCTGTTCTTGTATGTGGAGCCCATTCTACGACACCTTTCATTTGCAGTGGAGGCTGCAGATCCCTAAGGTGATCTGTATGTCCATAATTCCAATTCATCAGAGGTGCTGGAAAATGCACATTTTGTACCCAAGTATAAGCTCAGTTCTTTAGATCATTTTTAACAATACATTGCTTGATTTCTATGTCATTTCTCTGTATCCCTCAAAACCCTGGAAGAATTATTTCTAAAATAAAATAAAGCCTTTATATATGTATAAAGGTCACATATACTTTTTGTATGAAGAACGAGAATGATTTCTAGGTCTCTTATATTTTTGGGTCCCACAATGAAGCAGTTTTAGTAGGTAATCAAAGTGCTACTAACTTGATTTTAAGAGAAGGAAATTGAAACAGCAGAGATTTTTGACAAAATTTACATGACTGCTAAATTTTGCATCAAAGACTACATACAAGTATTCTAGTCATATCTGGAATTCATGATAATGGCCAATCATGTAAATATTTAGTTATCTGAACTGAGGACAGATGGTAGCATGAGTACTAGGAATGTGAATGATTGCAGTCAGTTCTACAGATGGTGGCTATAACAACTTTCAATACTGTTCTTTACCATGCTTTCTTACCACTGGCAATCTCAAGGCTTTGGGATGCTACATACCATATCCACTTGTGCAAATGTCTTACAAAAAGGAAGGAAAATTCTGACCATTTCATTAGCAAGAAATAGAAAGCTGATGAAGCAGAAAAACAAGTCAGTCGCTCTTTCTGCTATTTGAGCTACAAGAGGCTTTTAAAGAATTTAATGATATTTAATTTCAGGTTTTGCTGGTTTTTGACCTCTCATTCAGTGCAATTGGTCATCTTTACTATATCATAAATCAGGAGTTGCTTGACAAAACACCTACTCATTGTGGCTAAAATGCTTCTAGGATTAGTTGACTGGCTAATCTCTATCTCAGCTCATGGTTTACTATCCAAAATATATTCAGAAAGGTCAATATAATGGAAGTTTCTATGTCAGAAAATGAGTAAAGCTCACATAATATTGGATATACAGTTCATCATTTATGTCTTATATTCAAAATGATGCTCTTGACTTTAAGATAATTAGTATCAATTATACAAACAAACAAAAATAAATGCTAATTACTGGTCTGAAATTGTCCAAAAGTGTACAGCAATGTCACTGTTATGACAGTTAAATAAAACATTTTGGGAAAAAAAGGCAATTTTTCATTTTGCTTAAGAACTTTTGACTTCATGGTTCAGTGGTAATAAAAGTATAGTTGTCAAGACAACTGTGCAGAGCATGTGCAAAGTAGTGCAGTTTTAAAAGTGTAAAAATGCAAATAAAAAATCCAGTTGAGTTACATCTATACCATGGGTAAAAATGAATGTTTATTACAGCATTTCAGTTGTCATTGTGTAATAATTGTTGTATCTGTATGAACAGACTGTACAAATAATGCATATGTGCCTTGGAAACAGCTATGCTTTCTCTTGGGAATACCCTGATCCATATTACCTCCAACAGATCTTTTCTACTGAAAAATCCTATTTATTTCAGAAAACCAGTTCAAATAACATCTCTTCAGTAGTTCTTATGTCCCTTCTGTATTTGAATACAATTTTTGAGCATTACTTCTATAATTGTCAGCCTGGAAAGATCAATAGATGTTTGTCTTCCCCAGGATGCCAAATGCTCTTTGAGATCTCTTCACTTCTTTTGCATAAAATAATGTTGACGCAAGGTAGGTGTTTGTATTTCATTTGGTTAATTTTAAAAGAAAAAATATAGAGAGAATACAGTACATTCAAATTATCTCAATCATCATTAGATTTACTTTTGTTATTCTGCATGTAACTGATGTATATATACTGATAAACATATGGCAGTTAAGTATAACAAATCCAATGATTTCTATGCTTCACAACCAAATACCTAGTTATTCCAATGTGGGTGTATGTTACAGTAGATAAAAGCTATCATTTTAGCATAAAATTTTTAGACATTAAATGTTCATTTTTAAAAGACGTAGGGTTATGATGATTTTTTTGTTTCAATTATGATTCTGTATATTTTATTTACCATAGGCAGGCATGGATATTGAAGAGTATTAACAGTGATAGAGATTTTCGTATCAGAACATAACTTAAGTGTCTGAAATCAATTTTTTTCACAGACAAGAACTGCTTATAACATATTATCTGTAATTCATAAACAAGTATAATAGCAAAGATGATATGTTGGTGGCAAGACCCAGTTATGTGTGGGGCTGTTTTCTAATGATGAGAATGTTGATCACCACAGGCTACTGAAGTTGAATGTTGTCCTACAGTTTAGAATGGAGCTAATGTAAATTCAGAACCCATGAGAGGATTATCAGCATATTTAGCCTGTATACTTAATGCATCCACTGATAGAATTACTTAAGTTCGTGATATGTACTACTTTCTGTGAAACAAATGGTGTATATTCCCTGTCAACTGCTTTAAGAATTACAGAGAAAATTATTCCATTTGTTATCAGCAGCAGGACTTTAGGATATTAGCTGAAGTGTCACTGTTCATTTTCACAACCACTGAGTAGCAAACTGGCCCTTATTCATCACATTATCAACTTGAAACCTGCTCACTGTAGACAGCTTCTGCCACTTGTTGGTTGATGCAATCACACAGGCTGAAGAGAACAATTATAGAAAAATTCTGATATTATTCATAGTTGTAGTAACTAATTGAAGAACTGGGTCAAATTAACAATTTTACTGCAAAATGTCATGCATAGATAGTCTTTTCCTCATATTCACTTATTTAAACTCAAAATAAGAAGGGGGCATCATATCTTCAAAGTGTCCATTTATTTCAGAAACTCCTATGACACGCTGTGTCTTGTGTTTTCTCAGACACTAGAAGACTTCAAGTACAAGTAAATTTATCACAGACAGCTACATATTTCATTAAAGTTTCCAATTTGAATAAAATTATTTCATGTACTGAGTAGGGAGTACTCATTACTTTTGTAATACTTTGACTTTGTCCTATTTAGGCTATTTTACACTCAGAATCATGTGAATATTCACTATGTATTTATCCCGAATAACTCCTTTTCAAGTTTATCCTATATTGTAGCCATTAGGATTATGGGCACCATAAACAGAATATATCAGTTTTAATTCTGATTTTATCATTTGTTAACTCCGATTAAGTTAATAGATGCTGAGAAAAATATTGGGCCATATTCAATGTTAGTTCATGATAAAAACTGTCCATACAATAAGAATAAAGTAGAACTTCTTCAACTTGGTAAATAGCATTTTAAAAAATGTCTATAGTGAAAAATTAGAGTGAAAGAAAGTGGTGTCCTCTAATTTCAGATACAAGGAAGAGATATCTGCTCTACCTACTTCTAATTAATATTATAGGATTACAGACCTGCATGTAAGAGCTAAACTATACAGATTTTTTAAAAAAATAATTGCAGAATATCTTCATAAATAAAAATTTAAGGAAAACGGAAATACTAAGATAAAAAGTTTTAGCAAATATAAATGATAATTTATCTGGACCTTGGAGAAAGTAAGCATTTTCTTATGAAGAGCTAATATCCAGAAAATAAATAAGAAAGCAAGAGAATGGGAGAAAACATTCACAAATATATATCTAAGAAAGAACCTGCCTGCTCCCCAATAATGATGTGATGAACAAACCAATAAAATAGGAAACAAATTTTAAATGACAATTTCAAAAGGAATATGTGTGATTAGCAAACCATACTTGACATTATTATTAGTTAAAAAAAATTAACTACTGGCATGCCAAAAACAAAAAAAACATTTGATGATTCAGAATCTTAATGATGATGCAGGGAAAAAGTGGCTAAATTTAATGCATTGATTATATCCATCTGCTGTGTTCTTTGTAAATAAAATCTTATTGGAACACAGCAATTCTCATTCATTTATGTATCTACAGATGCTTTCACAATATAACAGCAAAATTAAATAATTCCTACAGAGACTATGATCTACAAAGAATAAAATAATAATATCTAGCCTTTTAGAAAAACAGTTTACTGATCCCCAGTGTATTACTATCATTATTCTAATACATTGCAGCTTAATAGGTAAAATGGTACTAGCACCTTGAAAAAATCATTTAATAATTTCTTAAAGAGTTATATCGACTCTAAAACTCAGCAATCCTCCCAGTTATATCTTCAAGAAAAATGAAACTACCTATCCATGGTAAAAAATATGCAAAGAAGTTTATTTTACATTATTCACAGTACACAAAGCCTATAAATAACCTGTGTCCATCCATAGGCAATTGGATAAGAATCTCTTATATACTCATCAAAAGGGATATCTACTCCTTAGCAAAGAAAAGAATAAACTACTGAAATACATGGCAATCTCAAAAACAATGCTGTATAGAAGGAGGCATATACATAGGAGGATGCACATTAAATTAAAATATGGTTATAAAAGTCACATCACTGGTTGTTTTGATGTGGAGAAAGATTATGAAAGGAGTAAGGTAGCTCTCTGGGATGATGGAAATATTTTTGTGGTGCAGATTACATAAGCTTAAGTATTTGTGAAAACTAAATTGCAAACTTAAATTCTGATCTTTTTACTTTATATTTTATACCTAGAATGTATATTATATACACGACTATCTCCAGATACACTGGAGATAATGATTTTAGCTGGATATCTGAAAGCCTAGTTTAAATTCTATTATCAGAAGAAAGAAAGAATTGATTTAGGAAGAGAGATAGCAGTTCTTGCCACAAAAATATTTATATGTCAAAAAGAGTCCAGATGCTGGTATGATAGGGGAACACGTGGGAAATTCTGGTTGTTGATAGATACTGGTTTAAAGAGTGGGCTTATGGGAATTGGGTAGAATATAAATAAAAATACAATATAAGAACAATAATTTAGAAAAAGACTAAGAAGTGTGAATTAGACAAAGATTACCAGGAAACACACCACATAAATATATTCATAGCATATTAAAATTTTTAAATCAATTAAAAATGATGAAATCTAAGTAAAACATAAAGTTGCACAAAATACCATTTCTTATCTTTGATATTTTTAACCATTAAGAAGCTGGCGATGTTCAGTATTAAGAGCCATGGAGACACGTATAAGCAGATACCTTTCATTAGGACACATTAATCTTGTCTTTACTCAATAGGGACCTGCTGGAATGGGACTGAACCTGTGATGTTCTGTATAAGTTGCAAATTACGCCTATTGCCCTTGGCTTATGCTGCTCTTTGATTATTTCTAAATCTTTGGTTCATTTTCATCACAATTTACCATCTGGTTTCAACTGTCCTTGTGGGTAATTAAAATAAGGGGCTGTGACTACACTTGGAACAAAACACAGTGGCAGCCTGATGCAAGATTCCTACCCAGGAACTTCAGGAAGCAACTGCCCTGAGGAGAGCCAGTGCCTGTGTAGAGAGTGGACAGTAATCACTTGGAACAGAGCAGCCCATTCCCAGCACAGGTTTGTGATGGATGGAAGCATCTTCATGTTCATCTAAGATGCACATAGCAGGTGTCTATGTAAGCAAATCAGTAAATGGCAAAACAAGACCTCCATAGTAAGGCAGAAAGAAAATACTGAATAGTTTGAATTGATATCTTTTTTTATTTATTCATTCTAATAAGTTATACATGACAGTAGAAAGCTCTTTAATTCATTTTACACAAATGGAGAATTCTTCACTTCTCTGGTTGTGCAAGAAGTAGAGTCACACCATTCGTGTAATCATACATGTACCTAGAGTAATGATGTCCATCTCATTCCACCATCTTTCCTATCTCTTTGCCCCCTCCCCCCACCTTGGTCCTATCCAAAGTTCCTCCACTCATCCTATGCGCCCCCCAATAAGGATAAGCATCCATTTATCAGACAAAACATTCAGCCTCTGGTTTTTTGAGATTGGCTTATTTCACTTAGCATGATATTCACCAACTCCATCCATTTACCTGCAAATGCAATAATTTTATTGTCTTTTATTGCTGAGTACTATTCCATTGTGTATATGTACCACAATTTCTTTATCCATTCATCTATTGAAGAGCTTCTAGGTTGCTTCCACAGTTTAGCAATTGTGAATTGTGCTACTATAAACATTGAAGTGTCTGCGTTACTGTAGTATGTGTTTTTAAGTCTTTAAGGCATAGACCAAGGAGTGGGATAACTGGGTCAAAAGGTAGTTCTATTCTACGTTTTCTAAGGAATCTCCATACTGCTTTCCAGACTGGTTGCTCCAATTTGCCATCCCATTAGCAATGTATGAATGTGCCTTTTTCCCCACATCCTCGCCAACACTTATGTTGCTTGTATTCTTAATAACTGCCATTCTGACTGGAGTGAGATGAAGTCTTATTAGTTTTGATTTTCATTTATCTAATTACTAGAGGTGTTGAACATTTTTTCATATATTTGTTGATTGATTGTATATCTTTTTTCTGAGAAGTGTCTGTTCAGCTCCTTAGCCCATTTATTGATTGAGTTGGTTGGTTGGTTGTTTTATGATTTTAAATTTTTTGAGTTCTGTATATATCCTGAGGACTAGTGCTCTGACATGTGTATGGCAAAAGTTTGCTCCCAAAATGTAGGCTCTCTCTTCGCCTACATAAACGTTGTCTTTGTAAATGCCCTTTGTGATATCCAGGTTCAAATTACTAAAGGGATAATTCATTTATAAGTAATATGATTTTGAGATTATCGTTCAAATACAAAAAATAGTTGAGAAACAGAAGCAAACAAAAGCATTAACATTTATCTTTCTAAATTAATTTTCTATTTTGTGAGAAGAGATATAGCGAAAAAGTTTGTATCAAATTCCAGCAAATAAGCAGTGATTTTTTTAATGAATAAGAGATATTAGACTGTCAATTGTCTGAGTCGATTTGTTTGCTCATCCACTCTCTTGATTAGTGTTCATGGGGATCTAGTTAAAGTGCCCAGCGTTAGAGGGACAAGAACTCATTGATGACTAGATGCTCATTTGAAACTGCTGGGTACACAAAAGTTTGAGAACAACGAGGCTTCACATCCTGAGCATGTACTTTAAATAACTAAGCTTGACTGGTTTCTTGCCTGGATTTTTCTGACAGATGAAATGCTTAGATTGAATCTTCTATCAGCAGTTCAGTGAGATTTTTCAAAATAACTTGTAGAAACTCCTTTATATATTCAGCAAGATAACTGTTATGAGAACTCTCCTTTGATTGCTCTCCAAAGGAGAATTTTCATTAAGCATTTATTGAGCACTTATCTTGAATATGTCAAAAAAATGGTCCATATTTTTTTCAAATTCTTCAGAAGCTGTAAAAGGCATTTTTTTTACATAGCAAGAATGTTGAAAAAATGACAGACTCACCTCTACTTCTTGTCCTTAGATGCAGAGCAGAAATCTCTTATACAGATAAATACTTCCCTTCTTTTTGGTGCTCTGCCACAGGTTGTCACTCACTGACTGCCTAGCCATGTTTTTGTGAGGGAAGAAAACAACTTCTATGCTCTTCTAACTGATTTTTGTGGAATGACTGGAAAGAATGTCACAAGCATTGCTTGTGTTTTGTTTTGTTTTTTAATAAAGAGTCTGAAATATTCTAGAATCCAGAACATACTACTCCAACAAATCCATGGATCTAACTTTAGAGAAGTCAGGTATAAATTCCTATCTTTCTCTTTTTTTAAGCTAAAAAGTAGGAAACTGGTGTTTATGTGATCATGTGTGTGTGTATGTACTGAACATACACAACTATAAATGTGTGTGTGTGTGTGTGTGTGTGTGTATATGTACATTGGTAGGAAATTTTCCAAGTTCTTTTTATGCCTGTAATTACATTTGTTATGGTTCAGCTATGGTTTGAGTATGGCCCCCCAGGGTTAATGTTTGACATCTTGGTACTCTGTGTGGTAGTACAGGAAGGTGGTGTGGAACTTTCAGAAGGTGGGGTCTAGCGGGAAGTAACTAGATCATTAAGGGAACCATCCTTAGAAGGAATTGATGTAATTCTCCTGGACCCTGGTTAGTTCTTATAAAATATGTTACTTAGCATTCTGTCAACTTAAAAAATATCTGAGATAATAAACTTAAATATCTGTTTTGGCTCATGGTTTCAGAGGTTTCAGTGCATGGCCAATTGTGTTGTTCCTGTGACAGGGCAAAACATCATGGTAGGAAATAAAGGTAAAAGCAAAGTTACTCACCTCATGGCAGCCAGGAAGGAGAGAGAGACAGAGAGAGAGAGGAAAAGGCTAGGATTCCAACCTAACTTTCCAAGGCAGGCCCATTACATCCCATTTCTTCCAAGAGGCCCCACCTCCTAAGGGTTGTACCACCTCCTGATAGCACCACAGGCTGGTGACCAAGGCTTCAACACAAGGCTTTTGCAGAATGTTTCAGAGGTTGTTTAAGAGTGAGGTTGACCTCTCCCTGCACCCTGGATTTCTATCTTACCATGTGAGCCCTCCCTCTTACATGTATTCCTGCCATTTCAAGGCCATATAGAATTTGCCGTGCCGTGGGGTCTTCACCAGAGCTGAGCTAATCCTGGAACCAGTCTGTGAACTTTAAGAGCTGTGAGGTAAATAAACCTCTTTATAGTGTACTCAGGCTCCAGCAATTAATTCTAATAACAGAAAACAGACTAATAGCATTTTGTTTACTGTGTTACAAACTGCTCACGTGTCACTTGCTCAGAGAAGCTTTTCCTCATCTCCTTAAGTGAAATAGCACTGACTGAGTTCATTGCCCTGCTCTAATTTCTTCATAGTGTTTATCCTTATTTGCATTCATTCATGTATTTTCTTGTCTGTCTTTTTCAATAAAATGGGCTCTCTGTGAGGGTGAATATTTTTCTTTGTGTTTTTCACTAACATATCCCCACTGCTTAGGATCACCTTTGATGGAGGTTCAACAGTCAATGAACCTTCGTCATCTAAAAATTACTGTGGGAAGCTTGGCTGTTAAAATTATGTCTGACATAGTTTCTTTCTACTTTGCTCTTGATGTCTCAGTCACAAGTGGCCATCAGTCAAGATAGTTATTATCTAGGAGGATCCTGATCAGGGGGTAAGTCAGCTTCATGTGAGACAATGAGGAGGTAATATCAAAATGAAAGAAGCAGAGGAAATAAATTACTCACAGATCCCAGAAAGGTTGGGGTGAAACAGGAAGTGTGGCAAGAGTAGAGCTCTACCAGCAGATTGGGGAATACACAGGAGAGAGGGCCTGTGCACTATGCCTTAACAAGACCTGTGGGTGTTGTTCTATAGACTTCCCCATGGTGCTAAGGACTGGCTCATGTAAAGAAAACATGTGATAAGGGGAGGGATTTATTTACATGACTCTTATATTCGTCATGGTCAGCAACTGTGGGATGTGTTGGGCTTTGCTTCTGTGAGATGAAGAACAAGAAGTCTATGTTGCAGACAATCAGAGAGGACAGGAAAATTTTAATAAGGCAAAAAAAAAGAGAGCATATTCAAAACTTGACTTGCTTAAGGTACATAGTAGGGAAGAGGGGACGGTGTATGATTTCATAACACCTGCTGCTTCTCTGTTGGCACGTCTCAAGCTTAATGCTATTTCATAGCTGTTGGTTTATTTTACTCAAGCAAATAGGATTGGTATAGAATCAAGGCCAAGAAGTTTATTAAAATTGATTGTTGAGAACTAATGTTAAATATTTAATTTAGTAAGACTGAAAAAAAAAAACAAAACGACAATTCGGTGTTGTTTCCTTGAAAAGGAGACTAACATTTTTACCATTATGTAGAATATGGGTGATAAAGATACCTTAAGGACATATCCTTGAATCATTCTTTTTATAAGAAAATTTGTTAGTTTAGGGTTATACTAAAGCAGAATTTTTAAAGTTTTCCTCCATGCCTCTGTGAGAAACACCTGTCATGTTTAATTTACAAGTCATTTGAGTTTGTGATTTAATTGCCTAGCACTTGCCATCATCACAATTCACTTAATTGTCACTGTAATTAATTTGACCTTAATAGGTATAAGTAAAAATAGGTATCTTCTCTACCTTTCTACCACCTTCTTCTGTCTCTCCAAGTTTGGCACATTTTTTCCTCCTTTATAATTATAGATCCAATTTAAAAGGAAGTTCTCAAAAGTCAATATTAGGTCTGCTGCCTTCCATAATTACAGATTGATAGAGGAATGACAGGAGATACATTTAGGATCTATGCGGATTGACAGATCAATTTTTATAGTTAAGTAGAATTTATCAGACTGTCATATGTCTTTCTAATTGACTGAGATGTACTTGAAAATATGTGAACAGTGTCCTTGGCTGAGTTTTCATTTTCTGTACTATAACTTTCAATGATTTAACCAGATAAGACCGCTAGTTAAAATTTTCTTAGGTAACAGAAAGAATTGAGGACTTGTGGATAAGTGTTTTTGAGTGAACATTCAAGGTAAAATCTTCTCCTTAACTGGTTCTATTTCTCCTTTTCTCACTCTTTCTGAATGAGTTTCTGTACATAGTTTTCATGTGGCTTTTTCATAAGAGATTTTTATTTAATCTAGTAGACAACAGGATACCAAGAAGACCTTGGAAACATATAAAATTACATATAATATTTGCATTAAAATTAGTAGAGTTTTCAGGATAAATGTAGAAAATGCCTTCCTAAATATTTGGATAATAGAAAAATATTAATTAACAAGTGAGGCATTTAAGATACTAATTTATTTTTCACCACTTTCCAGGAGGTTGAGAAGACACATGCTATAGTTCTCTCAACAAATGTAAAAACATTATTTTGTATTGAATGTGATGACATGATCATAAAGAGAGCCCACCATTTTTTTTTTTTTTTTGGCATGAAAGATAGGTTTTAGGACTCTTGTCCTCATACAGGAAAATTTCTATTAGAGTTAGGGCAGCAGTGAGAATAAATAGCCCAGGTATCCCTTCTAAATGATGGGAAAGAAGACAGTTATTCTTAATATTTCTTGGGTAATGCTCTTTATAAAAGAGAACAGGGAGAGGAATAACTTTGATAACAAGGAAATCAGTGATTGGGGCAATTAGTTGTACCACTGTATATTAACATACTAATTTATCTCCCTTACTGCTCCATTAATTTACAGTTATGTACACTTGAATGACATTTTTTTGATATTTGAATTTTAAGGGACAAAAACCAAAGAACAAAAATTGCCACTTCACCTGTGAGTACAATAATAAGATTGAAGAAGAAACAAGCCAGGCATGGTAGCATGTATCTGTAGTCCCACTTACTCAAGAGACTGAGGCAGGAGGACCAGTTGAGCCCAGCCTAGGCAACACAATGTGACCTCATTTCCAAAAAACATAACAAAACAAAAACATTAAGAATTTACCACTAGATTAGATTATTCCTTGAACTTTTTTTCTCAGATTAGAGTTTTAGATTAGTGACAAATTTCATAGAATGAACCTGAGTAAATGGCTTCCAAACACATTAGAGATTAAATAATGTTCAAAACATATCTCATTTGTTTATGGCAAACTGTTAATGAGCAGTCTTTTATTACTAGCCAGACATTGTGTTTTCTGAATTACTTTTCACTCAGTGAAAAATGCCACTTCTAATCTATAATCCCACAACTCACCTGTTTGGTCTTAGTTTTACTTTCAAAGAACAATAACAACCTCTTTTTCTGAGTAGTCAAAACTCACTTTATCTCTTTTGTCCTTGATAACAAACATTCCCACCCCAATTCCAGATTATCCTGAATGTATGTCCTCAAATACCTTTTGTTGCTCTGGATGTGGCATGGGGGAGGAGAGGGGTGGGAAAAGGGAATGGGTATAGTAAAGATGGTTGATTGAGATCGTCATCACTACCCTTGGTGAATGTATGAAGACACAATTGGTGTGACTTTATCTGGTTTGCAACCAGAGAAATGGAAAAACTGAGCTCTATATATGTACTATGACTTGAAATGCAATTAAATAAACTAATTAAAAAAATACCTTTTGTTGAAGGATATTAAAATTTGTTTTGTGTTTAGGATGTCATTTTGTCATGTATATGAATATATATGCTTCTTTAATTTTTTTTTGATATGTATTGAACATCTGGCTGCTTTACCACTGAACTACCTCTCTAGTCCTTTTTGGTTTTTATTTTGAGGCAGGGTCTTGCTGAACTGTGCACGCAAGCCTTGAACTTGAAATTCTCTTGCCTCAGCTCACTGTGTTGCTGGGATTACAGAGGTACACAAATGCACCTGGCTTGAATATATAAATATCTTTGTTATTCCACAGAAAGAAAATAAAAACATAAAATAAAATAATTTTTATTTAAAAAATAAATAAAATAATTTTTCAGCTGAAAAATTAGTGAAAATGTGTAATCCATTTTAAGGCATTCCCTATGGTCCCCCTCCCAAAAGAATATATATCCACATGCCTTATTTTTTAAATTATTTCATCCCCCAAATATCCTAACAATATAGCAGATATCCAGATAAGCTTTTCTGGGATAATGAAACATCACACTCATAAACATGGAGATATAGTTTTGCTGATAGAAATTATATGCACTTGTAGGTAATAAGTAGATAATATAATTTCTCATTCCATGTAGTAGTTTCCAAGGACAGCCATAACTGACAAGATGACATTATGTGCTAGTTGTATACTTTGTATCCTCTTGAAAAAGAACATTGTATGATATGTTGGAATTTTCTTTCAGGTTCTTAAAAATTCATTCAAAAGTTGCAGTGGTGGAATATTTAAGACAAAGAGGATAAAAGAAGTAAAAATACTGTCCTATTAAAATATCTAAACTTTTATCTTCAGAGTAATAGCTCTACATCATGAAGTAGCTCAACCTTTAAAAAGCAGTAGGAGTATTATTCAAGGCAGTAATTTCACTTCAAATACCAGCAATATGCAGGGCTCATGACAATTACCACAGCAGTGGTCATGGAAACTTTTTGCTTCAAAATTACAGCACCATCCACTGCAGAACCTGTGAGCATAATTTTCTGCTTCACTCGCTCAAGTTCTCTCACTCCTTAAGCCCTTTCTATCAGCCTCCCTCCTGACCCCTCTGCACAAGGACCCATCTTGAATGTTACTGCTAGCCTTGCCAAATTCGGTTGACTTTTTAACATCTGTTGAGCACTTCTCCTATGCTAAGGGCTCTGACTACATAAATCCACAGGGCAAAGATTCTTGTCCTCAAAAGACAGCTGTGCAACAGTGAAGATTATCGGACCACATAAACGTCTAAGTCATGAAAGAAGGACTACAATTATATACAGCATATGAGACTCAAGAGGAGGAGTAGATTTGTGACTTAAAGCATCTGAAAGTTTCCATGAAGACTTAGAACATAAACTAGGCTTTGAGAAATGTATTGTTTGCAATAGATTTGGAGCAGAAGTAACTTAGAAACTACTGGACAAGACACTGTACTGCTAAATGTTCCTGATACTCAAAAAAGAAAACTCAACCCATTTTCAACTAACCATAGCAATGTGATAGAGGGAACATATTTCTGGATCATGGTTCCGAGAGTTTTATCTCTTTTCCTGGAAGATTTATTTATTTGTTTGTTTGTTTGTTTATTTTTGTATTTATTCTCTAGAGATCAGGCAGTGTGACTGATCATGATGTATATATCCTTGAAATGTGAGTTTGGGAGAAATGTGGAGGAATTAAAAGTAGCAACAAAGTAGCAACAAAATTGCAAATAAAAATAGCAATTATTTTTAAAATTTTTTATTTGTTATTTTTAGTTATTCACAACAGTTGAGTATATTTTGACATATTTATACAAACATGGAGTATATCTTATCCTAATTAGGATCCAAGTCTTGTGATTGCACATGATGTGGTGATTTACTGTGGTCTATCTATATGTGTACATAGGAAAGTAAGTCACATTCATTCTACTGTCTTTCTTATTCCTGTTCCCACCTCCATTCTCTTCATTCCCCTTTGTCTAATCTACTGAACTTCTGTTCTACCCCACCCCCATGTTGTATGTTAGCATGCACATATCAGACAGAAAATTCACCCTTTGGTTTTGGAGGATTGGCTTGTTTTGCTTAGCAAAATAGTCTCCAGATCCATCCATTTTTTGGTGAATGTCATAAAGTTATTCTTTTTTATGTCTGAGTAATATTCCATTGTGTATGTGTATATATATATCATTTCCTTTATCCTTTCATCTGTTGAAGGGTACCTAGGTTGGTTCCATAGCTTAGCTATTGTGAATTGAGCTACTGTAAACAGTGGTCACTGCAGTATGCTATTTGTAAGTACTTTGGATATATACTAAGGAGTGGGATAACTAGGTCAATTGGTGGTTACACTCAAAATTTTTCTGAGGAATCTCCATAATGTTTTCCAGAGTGGATGCACCCATATGCAGTTCTAGCAACAATGTATGAATGTACCCTTTTCCCCACATCCTCACCAACATTTATTGTTACATGTACTCTTGATTTTTGCCGTTCTGACTTAAGTGAGATGAAATCTCAGTGTTGTTTTTTGTTTGTTTGTTTGTTTGTTTGTTTTTTGCATTTCTCTAATTTGGAAAAATGAGGTCCAGAATAGCCAAAGCAATACTTCACTAATTCCAGACTTTAAATTAATACTGCAAAGCTATAATAACAAAAACAACATGGTATTGGTATCAAAACAGAGATGAAGACCAATGGAACAGAATAGAAGACACAGACAAACCCATTTAAATACAGTTATCTCATACTAGACAAAGGCACTATAAACATACTTTGGAGAAAAGATAGCCTCTTTAACAAATGGTGCTGGCAAAACTGAAAAGCCATATATAGTAGAATGAAATTGAACTGCTCTCTCTTACCCGGCACAAAACTCAACTCAGAGTAGATTAAAGACCCAAGCATTAGACCAGAGACCCCACACCTACTAGAAGAAAATGTAGGTCCAATTCTCCATCATGTCAGCTTTGGAATGGACTACTTAAACAAGACTCCTCAACTGCAATAAGTAAAATCAAGAATCAAAAAATGGGTTGGTATCAAACAAAAATGCTTCTTCATAGCAGAGGAAACAATCAAGAGTGCAAAGAGAGGGCCTATAGAGTGGGAAACAATCTTTGCCACTTGCACCTCCAATAGAGCATTAATCTCCAGGATATACAAAGAACTCAAAATCTTAACACCAAAAACAAAATAAAACAAAAACACCCGACACATTCAATAAATGCTCCACAGAACATTCTTCTTCACAGAAGAAATACAAATGGTCAACACATATATGAAAAAAAAATGTTCAACATCTCTAGCAATTACATAAAATAGCAATTTGTACTAAATTAAATTACTAAATAGATGAAAAATGTTAGGTTCATTAGGGAGTTACCTAGTTTTGTCATTTCTTTCTCAAGTTTTTGAATTTGTGGATTAGTGATTCCAAATAAAAAGGGCTTTATAAAATAGGGTAGATCCAAGTTTCATGATTATACCTTTCTTAACACCAATTGTGAATGCAATGTAATGACTTTAAAATGAGAAAGGAAATCAAGCAAATTAAAAACTGACAATATATATTCATCGAACCACAAATACCACATAATACAGGAAAACATGTAATGCCTCACATACCTCCATAATATAATTATATACATTATTTGCATGATTTTGATTCCTTTTTTAGTGACAAAATTTATAAAATATTGTTTTCTGTATGTCTTATAGAAAATTAATTTAGCCTTTTCTCACAGATTTATTGAAATAAAATTGATTATACCATTGGTTATAAATTTGTTAAGGTTTAAATTTGGAAATATTAAGTAACTGCCATATTGTCTTAGAATTTGTAATTATTTCTATCAATTTTTTTCATATGTGAGTTATAAATTTGAGTAAATTTTCCAAAGAGTAAGTTTTGGTCATCTGTGTCGTAAACCTCATGTCTAGAATATTTTTCATGTATTTTCAGTGATTACCCCTGTGGAACAGGTTAGTACTAAAACATGATATTTGGCCCCACATCTTCCTGTTGGCTTGCCAAGTGAATGACAAGTGAAGAATAGAGAAAATCTGAGAAGCCATTTCTATATCAAAATGAGTAAAAAAATCTCACTGATATGCTACTATTACTGCAACCACTGAGTTTTAAATCCTACAGTGAATATAGGTTCTTCTCTACATTTAACAATACATAACAATAAGACTAAGAAAAAATAAATGCATTGCTCAAATTCTCAGTGAATAGTGCAGCTGAGCAGTTTACTGAGGACTCTTATATTCATGATCATCCATCCTGCCGTTAATGAATCTTACATATATGACACATGTACTGAGTATCTTGATCAGTTCAGGCAGCCATAACAAAATGCAATCTGTGTGGTTTAAGCAACCAAAATAGATAATGGAAGTTCAAGAGCAACTTTGTAGTATGGTCAGTATCAAGTAAGAACTCTCTTCTGGCACTAAAGATAAATGTGTTCTCACTGTGTCTTTACATGGCCTTTACATGGCCTTTCTGTATTTGCACATGCATGTGCACACATGCATGGGGGTGGGGCAGGAAGAGGAGAGAGAGGAGAGCACTCTGGTGTCTTATCTTCTTACAAGGAAACTTAACCCATCATGAGGTCCCCACCATCATGACCTCATCAAAACGTAATGATCTCTTTAATGTCCCATTTCCAAATAGCATCATTTCTACAAATAAATCATGAAGGGGGTACAATTCAGTCCATACCAACAATTAAATCCATTATATTCTCAAACTTGTACTAAATATATTTTTAAAAGGCTGCTAAGGAACAGACTTATAACTATAATTATTTTTACTAACAATTTTCTTTATTATTTAAATTTGCATTTTTTTTTACTTGGAAAGCCACCAAATATTAATGGTGAGGAAGATGAATTCTACAAGAGGACATGTTTATTTTCCTTTCAATATTAAATAATTTTAAATCATAGTCTGAAACAAATAAGACATTTCACTTGGAGGGAATATGTGCATGGTGAAAACAGAAGACACAAAATTTAGTGAGGAGAAATGAAGAGAAATGAAAATTAATAAAGAAGCAGAGTATAGCATTCAGAATACAGGCAAAAAGGAAAATACAAAAGATGAATGAAAAATGTTTTATAAAATATAAGTAACCATCACAAATATTTGGAAAGCAATATACTAAAACATAGCAAATGCAATACATTGACAAAAATTATGGAGGTAAAATTTTTTTTCTTTCAGACTGAGAATAGTACTCAGAAAGGGGAAGAAAAGAAAAAAAAAGTATACATTTCCCAATAGTAAGTGGATGATGTACATAAAATAAAGATCACACTAGCATTCATGATCAAAGAGACAGGTGAAGCCAAAGAATACCAAGGATAGAGATGAACTGTAGCCTGGTTCCAGTGTGCAGTGTTTGCTGAATTTACACTCACAGAACTTTCACTCTTGGAAATAAAAGGCCAGGTCCATCATTGACTGGATCATTATAGTATCACTCAAGAAACTGAGATCTTGTATCCTCCCTTTCCATTCACTGGATATATGGTATTTTAATTGTCCTCAAATTATCTAGCTCTTGGTTGAATATAGCATAATAACTACAAACAGACACACAAACTCACACATCACTTTTAGGAAATGTGAGAGCACATTTCTTTGATGGAAACTGAACAATGAGTTGCTATGACTTTACAGGCAAAATTCAATGAAGGTAAGCGTAAGATAATTGCCCTGGGCATTAACTAACACCATCTTATATTTCCTCTATTTCTCTATGTTCCTATAGACATATTAAAGATGATTTCTCAAACTTTCAACAGAAGCCTGAATGCCCCAAAGAAAAGTACATTGTGATAAACTGAGCGAAGAAAACAATGGATGGGCAATATTCTGTCCTACATCACAATATTTGTTACATGATGTTATTAAAAGCTGCTACATAGATTTTTCAGAAGGAGAAATGACATAAATTCTGGTTTAACATACAGAAATATCTGGTAGTCAGAAACTACATATGATAGCATTTGCTCTGTGACATTTGGTTATTGCTTCATTTCTGAGTTCCTAAAAATCACTATCTAAAATAGAACATAGAACACTGACATTTACATAGAACACTGTAAATGATGTGAAATACATTTAAAGGGATACATGATGACCTTCTGTAAGTTAATAGCACTTGGAAAGCCCTTCTCAATGACCACTGCTCATGCTAGATACTTCAAGAATTGCCTACTCTCTTATATCCAAGCAGAGAATCACCTATGCTCTATGTCCAGGCAGAGAAAAACTTAGACTTTCTTTTACTGAATAAACAGTTTATGAAGGAATTTGTGATATTTTTTTTGCTTTTGGTTCTTTTTTAATAGCTTTTTTGGGTCAGTGAGTAGATGAATCATGACTGCCTACCTGTTCAAACAGCAGTCTGCCAGCATTAAGGGCCTTCTGAGGAATCTGTTTCTATTTGTTGTCAAGCCATTTAAATACAGGTCCTATCTTCACCCTTGGCATCCCATCACACATCAGTAAAATGTGTTGTACTTAATCACCGGGAAATAATAGATACGTGCCCAGGGAGCCATGAGTAAAATTTATTGTTAGCAAGATTTTAATAGACTATATACTGAGCACTTTTTTTGCCCCCTCCTCACAGCAATTCAATCCAATCTATGTTCAAAAAATATCTGAAGGTGAGTTTATTTATTTTGGTTTCAGGAAATGAAGGTCAGATTTATATCTCTTCTTTTACCTTAATATTTCTAATCCCTTCCCAAATTATTGAAATCTAATATGTTCAGACCTCATGTTAGGCCCTTGAAATATAGGTATGAGTAAGGCAGACCCTTCAGTTTACATGGCTAGCTGGCAACTGATATTTGAAGAGGCAGGAAGGTACACAAGTAGAAACTCACTGGAAATAATTAGGGCCAGAAACAGCATGAGGTGAAATTTAGAAAAGGTGAACATTTCTTTGGAAAGACAAGGAGCATCTTCAAAAAATTCCCATAGAATGAGGAAGATTTTCCTTAGGAACAAAGACACTGCACCAGGAGAGATAAATGGAGGGGCATCTCAACTAGAGACCATAACCCCTACCAGAGATGTGGAGGTTGAAATAGCTGATGGAAATTTTAGGGAATGATGGATATTTAGTCCTGTTAGAATAAAGGTTGTACGACAGTGAGGTGGCAAGAAATAGGCTAACAAAGTGGATAGGGGCAATCTTGCAAAAAGATTTGTAGAGCAAACAAAGAAATTGAGCAACAATGACCTATACCATTTTTTAAAGGAGATTTAGGAGACTATTATTGATTTGGTTTACATGCATCTGCATTCTTCCCCCCATTCTACTTCCCCCTGCAACCCCTCCCCCATTTATAGTTAATATGGTTCAGATAGAAAAGATTACTTAATTTTGGGTTCAAGAGTATGCAAGTGGATTATGACAGTCAGCCAGAATATCCAGAGACAAGTAACAACCAAAGCTGGTTGAAAGGCAGGTAGCTATAGGTCAGGTGTGTCCAGTGAGAATTTCCTGAAGTAATCAGTGAACAGAACCTCAAGCTGGGGAGAGACTGAATAATGGCTGGACTCACCATACCAAGATCAAGAGATAAACCTGACATTTTCATTTTGAGCTGAGTGTTTTTCATGTCCATTCCCAAAATAATCCTGATAAAACAGCACATGGCTCCTAATATTTTATACACACTTTATATAGAGCACCATCAATTTGACACCAGCAGGATGGATTAAAGAAAGAGGAGAGAGAATGTGAAAGTCATCTTAGATAAACACGTTAGTACTAAGAAAGTTAAGGTAAGGGCCAAAATTAAGTCAGGGTCCCTGGTATTGGAGCATGGAAGCTTTGTTTGTATTATTTTCTCTTGATTCTCAGCTTCCAGACAAGAACTTAGCAATAGAGAGTACATAATATTTGCTGGATAAGTATCCAGGAAATAAAATCAAAATAGAAAAGTTCATGGGTGGTATGGATAATGGTAATAGGAAACACAAAATTAAGTACAGTGCACACGTTTCTAGAAAGCACAACCGAGTAAATAGTAATGGCATTGTTTAAACTAAAGGATAATAGAAGTGGTTTAGAAAAAAGTAGAGTGAGAGAAATTTATATGTTAAGGCGTCTCATTTTAAGATGGTTCTGGATATAGTTTCAAGCAAAATTTTAGTCTTTTCTAAAAAGTGAGGTGTATGGAAGTTTTCTTTGACTCCTTTCTGAAAATTATGTTTACTAAGCTTTTCATATCTTCAAATTCTCTAAATGGCATTTTAAAACAATCGTTTGATGAATGCTTCAACATGCATAGATATATACATGGTTAGTAGTGCACAGATAGTAGTGGCATTAATTAATTTTGTGAATGAAGAGTATAAAACTAATAGGGTTAGGTAGAAGAGTTGTAAACAAAAAACACATTGCATATTTGGAATTTGTTGGTTTTGTTGTATTTTAATGGATGTTATTATTCCTTTTATCAATGTACTTACAAATTTAAAATAATATAATTTCATGTACAGTTAACTAAAATCTCACATTTTTAGATATATTACAAAGGAAACCTCATCCATGGAATTTTGCCCAATGTTCCAGTTCGAACTAATATCTTTTAATCACAGTTTAATAACCATATATTTTACATATTCCTTACATGTTTATTCATTACAAATCCAAGAGTCCTATCTCTCTGTGCATCTCTAAGAGTTCCTAGAAAGATACATGGAGATTGAAGCTACCAAATACTTGTTTCATTTTATTTATTTATGTATTTATTTATTTATTTATTTATTTATTTAATTTTTAGTACCAGGAATTGAACCTGGGGGAACTTTACCACTGAGCCACATCCTCAACCCTTTTCACTTTCTATTTGGAATAGGACCTCCCTAAGTTGCTGAAGCTGGCCTTGAATTTGTGATCCTCTTGCTCAGCCTCCCAAGCCACTGGGATTAAAGGCATACACTATCATGCCGGTCCAAATACTTGTTTTAAAAATAACATTTAGAGATGTTTGAAGTCTCAAAGATCTTACTTATCTTTTCCAGAGGTGAATTAATAAATTT
Source organism: Geosciurus inauris (assembly GCA_004024805.1). Taxonomy (NCBI): domain Eukaryota; kingdom Metazoa; phylum Chordata; class Mammalia; order Rodentia; family Sciuridae; genus Geosciurus; species Geosciurus inauris. The sequence goes on from PVHX01004123.1 coordinate 91,865, forward strand.
AGTAACACTGACTTTTTTTTAAAGGATTAAACTGTATCCAGAAACACAATACTCATTCACATAAAATGTATGCTCCCTAGAATCTCTCTCACATTGTTGTATTTAGTGAAGCATCTTCTAATATTTTATATTTTTTCATTTTAACTTTATATTACTTTTATTGTCTGTATCTTCTAAATGCATTACATGATTTATGAAATTGGAATCTTTGTTCATTTTATGCATCAAGGAATTCTGAGTAACTAGAATGGATAGTGGTACATAGTGAATGTGCATATTAGTGGACTAAATGAAACAAGTGGGTTGTAATTTTCTTCCTTAATTGTAGGCCTATCCTTTAACTAAATCTGCCACACTGTGTAGATCCAGCTATCAGGGTGCTCAAGAGACCCTCTACACTGTCAGTAAATTACAAGCTTCACAAGAATAGGAATTTGTAGCTTTTGTCCTTCACTATATTCTCAGCTCTTACAACAATTTCTGAAACACAATAGATATTTGTTGTTATCATTTAAATACATGATTAAATAATATACTCTATTAAAATAATAGAAGTTTACATGTCTTACTTGAAGTTTCTATGCTTTAATGTGAGACAAACTGCCATTAGTAGAGTAAAACATGATAGACAAGTTACCTATGTGGCTTCAGTAAAATAAAAATGAAGATCAATACATCACAAAGTGAATGTTTATGTTCACTTTAAAGAGTAAAAATCATGAACATCTAGCCATAAATTTAATATTTTTTTTCCTGATCAAGTATACAACACCAGAAGCCATGGGTGAAGGGTAAAGAAAAAGGAAATAGATAATATATAAAATGCCTATTGCTAAACAGATGTGTGATTGAAGAAAGAGGATTCCATAAGAAAAAGCCACAAGAAATAAGATGAAATAGATATTCATTGTATGCTGTCTCTTTGATATACTGTAGCACTTGCCAAATAATGTTGTTAGACTGACAGCTGCTTTAATTTCCTCCTTCAACAGTAACAAAGAAACTGAGGACTGGGGATACAGCTCAGTTGGTAGAGTGCTTGCCTCGCATGCACAAGGCCCAGGGTTCAATCCCCAGCACCACAAAAAAAAAAAAAAAAAAGAAAGAAAAGAAATAGTGAAATCTTACACAGGACAAAGTAAAACTTCAAAAAGGAAAAAGAATATATTACACCCTTCAAACCATGATACACATGTGCTTGTACCTACACATGCAAACACATACACACACACACACACACACACACACAGAGTGTACTGAGTGATCTGACCTTTAACAACTGAATTGTGAATAAGATGGAGGCTTTACATTTATTTTATACATATTCATGGGCAAGTTGCACATTCATGAACTGTTTGCACCTAGTGAAGAATAGTAAATTTCTGATCCTGCAACTAACAAGACGTTAGGAAAAATTTTCTGGCTTTGAACACTTGCTCTTTGCCACTAATGGACCAAAGCTGTTGCTGTATCATATCACACTCTAAAAAAATACTGCACTTATTTAAATTTGCAGAACTACTCAAAGCCTGGACATGCACCAAACATCCAGCCTTGTTTCATGTCATAGAAAATGGCACTTTAAATGTCAAGTATCTCTATTATAGGAAAAATTCTAACATTCCTATAGTAAACAGAATAGGTCCCCAAAGATGGCCATGCCCTAACGTTGGAACCTGTGAATATGTTATATTACATAGCAAATGGACTTTGCAGATGTAATTAAGGTTATGGACCTTAAAATGGAGTAATTGTCTTGGATTGTCCTCATAGGGCTAATGAGTCCTAAAAGCAGAACTTTCTCCAACTGAGAAGAGGTGGCAGAAGGTGTAAGTCAGAGAGTTGAAAAAGTGTGAGAAGGACTGATTGGCCATGCTATTGCTATGGGCAACATGACAAGAATGGCAATGGCTTACAGAACATGCTTACAAAGGCTCCTGGTAGGCAGCCAGAAAGCACAACTGGAAACTCAGTCCTACCATGAAAGGAGATGAATGTTGCCAACAATCTAAATGAGTTTGGAAACCATTTCTTTCCCAGGGCCTACAATTAAGATATGCCAACACCTAGATTTTGGCTTTGTGAGAAGCAGAGCAAAGTAACCAGATGAAAAACCTGAGATTTCTGAGATGTGAAACAGGGACAAAGTGAATACATTTGTTTTAAGCTGTTAAGTTTATGGCAATTTATTATAGAAGCAATAATAAATGATTACCATTCCCAAATTAAGACAGAACCTGTTAGGTGCTAAAGAACAAAATATGATCACTGCCTTAGAAAAACTCATGTTCTAGTCTGGAGACAGTCTTTAATTTTATTTTTATTTTTATTTAGTTATACATGACAGTAGAATCCATTTTTACATAATTATACAAACATGGAATATATCTTCTTCTAATTCAGATCCCAATACCTCTCTTTCCCCTTCCCTCTTCCCCCGCCTGCTGCCTTCCCTTAATTGATATTTCTGCCATTTATCCAGTTATTTTGTAAATTAATTTCTTGCTGATATACATTATGTGAGATTCACTGTGATATATATATATATATATATGTACATATATATACATATATGTACACACACACACACACATACACACATAGGAGAATATCTTTAGTCTGTTTATGTTTGTATAGCAGAAAACCACAGACTGGGTAATGCATACAAATAGGTATTTATTTCTTACAGTTCTGTAGGCTAGGAAGAGTTAAGATTAAGGCACCATAGCCTAATTTCTGGGAGGTGCCCAGATCCGTTTCCAAGATTATACCTTCAGTGGTGCTGGAGGAGAGGAACACCACTCCTCACATGACAGAGGAGAGCAAACCCATCCCTTGAAGACCTGTTTATATTGGCATTAATCTGTTAGTGAGGGTGGAGCCCTCGCGACCTAAGACCTTCCCTTAGGCCCTATCTCCCCATATAGAGGCATTCCAGAGTAAATTTCAATCTATGGACATTGGATGGAATATAATCATTAAAATCATAGCAGGAAGACAGAAAATAGATACTGAGAGTAAATGAGTAAAGTATCTTGTATGGTAGGTGCTTTATAAGAATCAACAGAAACTTCTGCTACTAGGAATATGGAGCAGTAAAACTCATTTTTATTCCTCCCCATTAGTAAAGCCACAGGTCTAGGATAGTACATGTAAGCCAAACACAAAAAGAGCAAAAGGAAAAGAGGCAGATTACCTTGGATGTGGGAACACTGTTGTGAGAACAACTTTGTCAAAGCCCTGCTCTGTCCACTCAATGAATTGTTACAATGTCTGCTGAGCAAGACAGAAACTTTTAGTCTTTAACCCTTCTACTGCAGTAAAATACCATGGAAAAGTTGCAAACTAACCCACTGGAATAGTCATAAAAATTGTGTGGGAAGCCTGGACTTTCATATGTAAAAGTATCTTGTATGGTAGGTGCTTTATAAGAATCAACATAAACTTCTGCTATTAGGAATATGGAGCAGTAATACTCATTTTTATTCCTCCCCATAAGTAAAGCCTGGCAGTAAGGAGGCATACCTTCTAACCACATCCGAATAGGCCATTAGAGACTATGGCACTCAACTCCTTGACAGCACTCAACTCCTTGCCCAGAGGTAAGGAGGCTGTCCTTTGACTCTGTGGTAACATTGGAGCCTGTCCCATGAGCACACACTTTTACTCCTCCCAATAGTCAGGCTTCAGTGGAGCCCTAGTTCAGAACCTGAATTCCTATTCCCACCCAAAATTATCAAGAAGGTCCTACCTCAGGTGTAAACCAAGGTCAAAAAGAAAATCTGAGCTTCTTGCCCCTGCCTGACAACAAGGAGACAACAACCCCCTTCCCTGTGGGTCAGTGTCAAAGAAATCTAGTTAAAATAGAAGGTTTGATTAATATCCAGTACCTCATCATATAATATCCAAAATGTCCATATTTCAGATGAAATTCAATTGGCAAATAAAGAAGGTAGAAAACTAACAAATGAATGAAAACAAGATAATAGATGCCAATACTGAGAAGACAGAGTTTAGAAAGTTAATTGACAAACATGATTTTCTAAATGCATTCTCTATTTTATTGACATTTTCAGGAATCTATTCCATTCCACACACTAATAGGCAATGTAGATATCAAATTAAATAAGAAATCTGTTGCTGAGGAACTCATAAGACTAGAAATGGATGGTGAATATAAAAACAATACTGAGTATTGGCATCCAATTCAATGGATTCCAGAATTCAGAAGCATGAATTTACACTAGAGGACCAAAGAAAGACTTCAGATAAGGGATAAAATTTTAGCTTCTTATGGAATGAGGTAGAGAAGAAAATGTTATGTATGCAAAGACAATGAGTCATATCAGACATAGCATATGTGGGACACAGTGAAAGGTTTAATATAGTGGAAACCAAGAATGTGGAGATGGGGGTAAACACTACACATGAAAGCTGGAACCACATTTTAAGGAGCTTTGTATGGAATCCTCTGCTTTTAAAATTTATTGTGTAGATTGGTGTTTCCTTGGTTAGTAACAAAATAAATGCAGACTATCTGAAAGTTAATATGTATATGTGTATTTTAAATAAATTTTTAAGACATAAAAGAGGGTTTTAGCTAAGTGTAGTGGTGTGTATAGTGGTGTGTATCTATAATCCCAGTGACTCAGGAGGTTGAGCCAAGTGGATCACATATTCAAAGCCAGCCTCAAGAATTTAGCAAGGACCTAAGCAATTTATGCAACCCTGTCTCAAAATAGAAAATAAAGAAAAGAAAAGCTGGGATGTAGCTCAGTGGTTAAGCACCCTTGGTTCAATCCTTGGTACCAAAAAAAAAAAAAAATTGAAGTGAGATGAGTCTTATTTTTAAACATATATTTTGAGTAACATGTAAAGCAAAGTGAAGAGGAGTGAGAAAGGAAGCAGGGGAAATGTATGTCAGATGCCAGGAAATACTAACAGTCTTGCTTAAAGATGATGGTTAGAGAGGGTTCTAGAGTATGGAAACATACTCAGGAAGCACAACTTAAAGCCCTATCATACATCGGAGTTAAACTCCTGAAAACTAAAGACAAAAGGTATTGAAAGCAGTGACAAAGAGATTAAAATTAACCTAGAAAAGATAGACCATTCAAATGATGGCCTACCTCACATGAAAATGACAAGAAGGCCGAAAGGAAGAGGTACAGCAGCTTTCAAGTACTGAAACGGAAGAGATGTCAGTCCAGAGTCCAGTCTTTATGAACAATATTATTTTTTTCAGTAATAAAAGGAAAATCAAGACATTCTACATAAAAGGAGTACTAACAACAACTTTTCTTGTACAGACCTTTTCTGAAGAATAGTTAAAGGAATTCTCTGAACAGTAAAAGAAGCAATGAAAAAGGAAACAGAATATCAGGAATGGAGAAGGATAATCAAAGATGAATTTTAAAAAACACAGTAAGAACATCTGGTAAATAAAATATAGTTTCTCCTATTGAGATTTCTAAATAATGTCTCAAGTTGAGACAACAATTGTAACACTGTTTGATCTAAACAGAAGTGTGGATTGAGGAAATATCTATAATTATATAGCAAATGTAATAGCATAAAGGGAAGTAAAAGTAGGTAATGTTTCTAAACTTTAGCCTGACAGTATTAACTATACTGGGATAATTATGTATTTGTAATGTCATATCTGAGAAACCAATTGAAAAGCTATATAAAGAAATATACTAAAAATACTGTAGTTAAAATGTTAAATTCTAGAAAATATTCAAGCAACTCACAGAAAGGAAGAAAAAAATAGAGAAATAAAAATTAGAATAAATACAAAACTAAAAATTATGACAAAATATTTGTCTTATTATCAATTACCTATAATTCATAAGTGGCTTAAATATACCAATAAATGGAAAGAGATTGACAAAGTTGACTGAAACTCAAGCCAGAATTTATGTATTTACAATAAGTCTTGCATATTGAGTTAATTTTTTTAACTGGTAAAAAATAGAGTTAGGTTTTATTCTTTTGACTACAGATGCCAATTTTGCCAATACCATTTTTTGAAGACACTCTTTCTCCAATGTATATTCTTAGTACTGTTTTTTAAAAATCAGTTGGATGTATATCAGATTTACTTCTGGGCTCTCAAATATGTTCCACTGGTCTATGTTTCTGTTTTTATGTCAATATTTTATTATTTTTACCAATTTCTTATAATGATAATAAATATTATAATGCCTAATTTTCATTACCATAATATTGCACAGCAGTGACCTTGTGATTTATGTAGCAGGATTTAAATAAGATTTCCCGCTAAGAGAAAGAAAATGTAGAGTGAAAAACATGGGTCTTAAAAGACAACTGTACACATTTAGAATGATGAAATACTATTGATTATTTTAATATAATCAATTAAATGGATGAGATGGTCAGTTCTGTAACACATGCCTTAAATGTGTCTCTTGGAAGAGCTTGATTTTCAACAATGGGTTAATATTGAGTTTAGTAAATAAATATGTGCAATTAGCAAAGCTAAATGTTGTTTTATTTATTTTTTCTTTGTGCTTCAGAACAGAGTTAAGCATAGTATGGTACTAGGATAATATAATCCCATGTGAGACTGGAAGAATTTAATGTTATTTCCACAATTTTCTTTCTCTACAACTTTAGTGAAGTTACTTGAGTTTTTTTCATTCTTAATTTTCTTTACATAAAATAGGCATAATTATAGTACATAGTTTCTAAGGTTGTTCTGAAGAGTAATTGAGGTAATTGAAGTAATCCAAGAAGAGTGATTAGTACAGTGGTTTAAACAATAAAGATCTCTGAAATACTGTTAGAATTATCTGCTCTCTTCTTTGTGCACATCTTGTCTCTATCAGTATCATGGCAATCATATTCCACATCATGTTTTATCTCACCATGTGTGAGGAACATTGGTTTATAATAAACAATTCTCAATCAAAAGCACAGGTTATGAATAATAGATCCACCATATACTAGTGAATGAAATAGGAAGATTCTGTCCCATCAAATATTACACTGTTGTTGGTAACATTTTAAACATTATTAGAACACAATAAAATACAGTTATTTTAACTAAGGATAAGACTATGTGCTGGAAAAAAAGTAAATATTAATATGTTAACAAAATATATGCTTGCTTTTTTGTTCATTTAAATTCCAGGTTGTCCATTTTGAAACATAGTAAGAGTGAAGGTTTCTTTCTTCATGTGGTCTTTCCATCTTCCAAAGTTGCCATGCTCAAGAAGGGAGAAGGGAAAGAGCTTGACAGATTACACTTGGTGAAGTTCTGGATGCAGATGGTTAGGATCTAAATATTGCCTCTACTCCTTATAACCTGAATGGATTTGACCCATGAATTAAGGTTTCTGAATCAATTTTGTCTGTAAAATTGGTATAATATCTATTTCTTAAAGTCTGTAGTTGAGATTAAGAATGTTATTAAAGACTAAAAGAAGGGTAAACCACTCAAGAGGTTTTCATTCAATTAATGGTGCATTTTTAAACCCTTCTTTTTTAAATAGATTTTTGCTAGATTATGTAGATTGCATATATATACATATGTATATGTGTACATTTATTGTAAACACATTTATACATGTGTGTAGATTGTGTATATATATATGTATGTGTATATATAGTAAACACATTTATATATATATATATGTAGGTAATTTTCTGTAAATATTATAACTGCGTTTTTGTGTATGATTAAGAGTTTTCCACAACACTTTCAGTCTCTTGAACAAAGACTGGGGAAGATAAAGAGAGAGAGTTCACAGCAAGTATACTAATTTGAAAGAAGAAAATGTCATTTTTAAAAAAAATGATTTGCAATTTTACATAGTTTGACATTGTAAATAATGTTATTGTTAGGGAAGGTTAAAAGGTAAAAAAATAACTTGTAGTGGTTTCTGAAGGATGAACAAGATTCAGATACAGAACAGGTGGTGAGGATATATTTCCTATGGCCAAAAATATGCCCATTCACAGCAAAAATATTTGAAATAAAATAAGCCAATTTTAGCTTCCTCATGTTTCCCAGGACAGAGGCCAAAATTACACCTTCATTGCTGATCTAATATATTCAAACTTCATAAAGGAAATTAGTTGCACTAATTACTTTTATTCATTCTACTTCACTTGTGAGCAGCTTTCTGGGTGGGTACTTGATAGGACAGTATAAAGTCAATGAGTTCTTGTTCTTCATGAATAATCTTTTTACTCCCTAGACAGTCATTTTATAAAGGGAGACTCATAACAGTACACTGTTTCATTCCAATCAAATTGTCCACTATAATCTTTGGGGTGTAAGTTGTGCTCAAGCATTGGTGTAGGGCTGTTCAATGTGCCTCTTGTGTCTCCAATAGAATTAGGCAGAGGGAATTACTCAATGTATAATTCAAATCCCATGGCACAAATGATAACAAGCCTCAGATCCAGGTCTGATGTTTTCAGCTAATGAGGAAATATGTCATTCAAGGATAATATCTATGCTAAGAATGTGTTGTGATATAGTATAACACAGACATTGGACTGAAACCTTCTGTGTTATAAAAAGCCTTCTCACTTATTAAACTGGACACTTACCTTTAACTCTTTTATACATTGGTTTTGTCATCTATATAATAGAGATAAAGTTGGTGTGCTGTTCACCTTTTTGTTGCTGTGAGGAAAACAACTTAGAGGAGGAAATATTTATTTTGAAAGATGTATTTTGGCTCATGGTTTCAGAGATTTCAGTTCCTGGATGACTGGATCCATTACTGTGGCTCTGAGGTGAGGCAGAAAGGCACTGTGGAGGAAGGATGCTCAAGTCATGGCAGCCAGTAAGCAGAGCAATAGAGAATGGGTGGAGGACAAGAATATTCTTCCAGGGCGCACCACCAATGTCCTACTTCTTACAACTTGACCCCACATCCTAGTCTTTCCAGCTCCAAATAATGCCATCAGAATTATAAAACCATCGATGTATTGTTCCATCAATGAGGTCAACATCCTCATGCTCCAAGCACTTTCTAAAAATTCCACCTCTGACCATTGATGCACTGGGGACTGAGCCTTCAACACATGAGATTTTGAGGAATACTTCACATCTAGACCTCAACATTTGGTCGCTGGCCCCCAGATGTTCATATCCATCTCACAGTGTAAAATCTACTTAGTTCATCTCTAAGTCCTCAAAGTCTCAACAGATCCAGCATTTCTCAAAAATCTAAGACCACAGTCTTCACTGAGAGTTAAATCAAGCTCTTAACTGTGTGTCTCTATAAAAATTTTCTAAAGCAAGTTATATACTTTGAACATACAATTGCATAGAGTAAACACTCCCATTCCAAGTTGAAGAAATAGGGACATATATACAAGAGATGGAACCAAAACAAGATGGAAATGCAGCAGGGAAAACATGAAATCCTGTAGCTCCATATCCAGTATCCAGAAAACATGGAAGTGGATTGTGGCCTACAAAGGACTTGGACATTTCTGCTCCTATGGATTGCTCACTTCAGCTCACATGACCTCTCTCATTACTGGCTCTGCCTGAGGCCTGATGCTTTTCCAGAAAGATGTTCCCCATCCCTGGCAGCTGCAAATTCTTATTTTGCAGCTTTGGTTTCATTCTAACATGCATTGCACTCCCAGGGGCTGCTTGTGGGGACTCCAAAACTGACACACTTGCCTACCTTCCCAGATCTTCCTTTGAAATTTTGGTGGAAGCTTTCATGACCCCTTAGCTTTAGCATTTTGCATTCCTTCAGAACCAGCATCACATGGATGATACCAAAATATTCTGTCAGCTTGAGCAGTAGCCAAGGCCCCTTGACCATAGCTGAAGCAGTTCTTGAGTACCTAGGTGATAAACATGGTGAAATTAATCCTGTGGTAACAGATGCCTATGTAGCCCTGTATATACAGGTTGCCCCAGTCCTTTTTTCAAATAAGTTTATATTTTTATACTTTTGAGCCTGAAGAGGGTGAGGTATGACCAATTCCAGAGATGCACTTGAGACATCAACATGTCAGCTATCTCTGTTCCTTTCGGAGGGCTCTGGGGATAACTCTATTCCTAAGCTCATTCAGGTTGTTTGTTAAATTTGGTTACTTCTTCTTTTAAACTATGATCTTTGTTTTCTTTCTGATTATCAGCCTTGAAAATAGATTTTGCTTCTACAGGATATCCATATTTTTACTGACCCATTTCACTGAACTCAGGCCACACTGCTCCCTGTAGCAATGGTGTATCAAGTCCCACCAGTGCTTTAAATCTGTACAACTCGTCTTTCTTATTTCTCCAGCCAGAGAAAATTCTGTGCTCTAAGTGCTTATGTGATTAGATTCTTCCTATTTGTATAATCTGCAATATCCTATTTTAATGTCTTTAGGCTTAAGTATATTCGCAAACTCCCTTTTTACTTTTACTAATACATAGTCAGGAGTTTTAAGTATCAGTGCACAGACATCTTTGAGGGCTTATTCTATTACATCAAGTGACTCAAGTGAAAGAATCATAGCTGTTGCTTGTGATAGCTATACAGAAGTTAGATCAGAATTTGATGAGAGACTGCTGAAAAAGTTTTACATGAGAGTTACATAACCAAGTCTTTTTAGAAAATAATACATAGCACTGTCAGGTTAAAATGATATTAGATGAGACACTACAGCCATAGAGTTCAAATTTTTTTTTTAGCTTTTCATTTCTCTGGTTGTACACAATATAGAGTCACACCATATGTACAGTCATATTTGTACCTAGGGCATTGATGTCCATCTAATTCCACCATCCTTACTGTGTCTATCTCCCATCCACTCCCCTCCCTACCCTTTGACCAAAGTTTCTCTATTCTTCCCATGTCCCCTCCCTCATTATGGATATGCATTCACTTATTAGAGAGAACATTCAGTCTTTGGTTTTGTGGGATTGGTTTACTTCACTTAGCATGTTGTTCTGCAACTCCATCCATTCACTTGCAAATGCAATAATTTTATTCTCTTTTAATGCTGAGTAATATTCCATTGTGTATATATATCACAGTTTCTTTATGAAGGGTATCTAGGTTGGTTCCATACCTTTATGAAGGGTATCTAGGTTCATTCCACAGTTTAGCTATTGTGAATTGAGCTGCTATAAACATTAAAGTGGCTGTGTATACCATTTTTAAGTCCTTTGAGTGTAGACCAAGAAGTGAGATAGCTGGGTCAAATCATGGTTCCATTCCAAGTTTTCTAAAAAATCTCCATATTTCTTTCCTGGTTGGTTGCACCAATTTGCAGTCCCATGTATGAGTGTGCCTTTTCACTCACATCCTCACCAACATTTATTGTTGTTTATATTCTTGATAACTGTTATTCTGACTGGGAGGAGATGAAATCTTAGAGTAGTTTTTATTAGCATTTCTTTAATGGCTAGATGTTAAACACTTTTTTATATACTTGTGGATCAATTGTATATCTTCTTCTGAGAAGTGTCTGTTCAGTTCTTTAGCCAATTTATTGATTGGGTTATTTGATTTTTTGATGTTGAGTTTTTTGAATTCTTTATATATCCTGAAGATTACTGCTCTATCTGATGTGGGTGTGGTAAAAATTTGCTTCCAAAATATAGGCTCTCTCTTCACCTCGTTGATTATTTCTTTTGCTCAGTAAAAACTTTTTAGTTTGAATCCATTCAATTTATTAATTCTTGATTTTATTTCTTGTGCATAATGAGTCATGTTAAGGAAGTCAGGGCCTAATCTGACATGATGAAGTTTGAGCCTCCTTTTTCCTCAATTAGGTTCAGGGTCTCTGGTCTAATTCCTAGGGCCTTGATCCACTTTGAGTTGAGTTTTGTGCATGATGAGAGATAAAGGTTTGGTTTCATTTTGCTACATATGGATTTCCATGTTTCCTAGCACAATTTGTTGAAGAGGCTATCTTTTCTCCAATGTATGTTTTTTTGTACCTTTGTCTAGTATGAGATAACTGTATTTATGTGGGTTTGTCTCTGTGTCTTCTATTCTATACCAATGCTCTACCTGTCTATTTTGGTGCCACATGAACAACATGAAAAAACAAGGGAAGATAATGCCCCAATTGAACCAAGATGCTACAATACAATAAAAAATAGAATCCACTGACAGCACAGTAGATGAAATGTCAGAGGAGTTCAAAACATGCATAATTAAAATGATCTGTGAAACACAGTATAATATAAAAGAGCAGTTACAGGTTCTTTTATATTATTGATCACTCCAACAAAGAGGTAAGAGAGCAAATAGAGAGCACAAGATTACTTCAAGAAAGAGAAAAAGACTCTGAAAAAAAAACCATGAAGAAATCCTTGAAATGAAGGAAATAATAAACCAAATAAACAATTTGATAGAAAGCATCACCAACAGACTAGAGAACTTGGAAGACAGAACCTCTGACAATGAAGACAAAATATATAATCTTGAAAATAAAGTTGACCACACAGTGAAGATGGTAAGAAATCATGAACAGAATATTCCAGAATTATAGTATAACAAGAAAAGACCAAATCTAAGAATTATCAAGATAGAGGAAGGCACAGAGATACAAATCAAAGGCATGCAAAGCTCTACAATAAAATAACATCAGAAAATTTCCCAAACATGAAGAATTAATTGGAAAATCAAATACAAGAGGCTTACAGGACACCAAATATACAAAACTACAACAGACCCACACCAAGCACATTATAATGAAAATGTTTAACATACACAATAAGGATAGAATTTTAAAAGTTGCAAGAGAGAAGGTTTGGATTACATACAGTGGGAAACCAATTCAGATTTTAGCAGTTTTCTCAACCCATACCCTCAAATCCAGGAGATCCTGGAACAACATATACCAACCTCTGAAATAAAATGGGTGCCAACCAAGAATCTTATATCTAGCAAAATTAAGCTTCAGATTTAATGATGAAATAAAAATGTTCAATGATAAACAAAAGTTAAAACAATTTACAATGAGAAAGCCTGCACTAGAGAATATTCTTGGCAAAATATTTCATGAGGAGGAAATGAAAAACAACAATGAAAATCAGCAAAGGGAGGAACTATACTAAAGGAAAAGCCAGTAAAAGTAGAAACCAAGTCAAGTTAAAAAACTAAAAATAAACTAAAATGAATAAGAATACAAACCAAATTTCAATAATAACCGTGAATGTTAATGGCCTAAACTCATCAATCAAAAGACACAGACTGGCAGATTTGATTTAAAAACTAAAAAGGCTCAACAATATGTTGCCTTCAAGAGACTCATCTCATAGAAAAAGACATCCACAGACTGAAGGCAAAATGATAGGAAAAAATATTCCACTCAAATGTATTACGTAAACAAGCAGGGGTTTCCATCCTCATATCAGATAAAGTGGACTTCAAACCAAAGATAGTCAGAAGGGATAAAGAAGATCATTTCATACTGCTTAAGGGAACAAGACATAACAATGTCTTGTTATGTCAACAAGACATAACAATCATAAATATCTTTGCCCTGAACAATGGAGCATCTATGTATATCAAAATAACCCTTCCCAATTTTGAGAATCTTATAGACCACAGCACAATAATACTGGGTGGCTTTAACACAACTCTCTCACCATCAGATAGATCCTCCAAACAAAAACTAAAAACTGAAACTATAGAACTAAATAAAAAAATCAATAATTTATAATTAATAGACATATACAGAATATTTCATCCATTAACAAGTGAATACACTTTTTTCTCAGCAGTACACAAATCCTTCTCTAAAATAGACCATATGTTATGCCACAAAGCAACTCTTAGGAAATACAAAAAAATAGAAATACTACCCTGCATTCTATCAGACCATAACAGAATGAAATTAGAAATCAATAATAAAATAAAAAATAGAAGTTACTCTATCAACTGGAGACTAAATAATACACTATTGAATGATACTTGATAACAGAAGGGATCAGGGAGGAGATAAAAATTTCTGAGAGGTAAGTGATACAACATATGAAAATGCCTGGGACACTATGAAGGCTGTGTTAAGAGGAAAGATCATTGCATTGAGCTTTTTCATTAAAAGAAGAAAAAGTCAACAAATAAATGACCTGACATTACATCTCAAAGCTCTAGAAAAAGAAGAACAAATCAACACCAAAAGTAGTAGAAGACAGGAAATAATTAAAATCAGGGCTGAAATCAAAGAAATTGAAACAAAGGAAACTATCAAAAAAATTGACAAAACAAAAATCTGGTTCTTCAAAAAAATAAATAAAATTGATAAACCCTCATCTACCCTAATGAAAAGAAGACAGAAAATTCAAATTACTAAAATTCGAGATGAAAAAGGAAATATCACAATAGATACTATTGACATACAGAAGATAATTACAAACTCTTTTGAAAATGTATACTCCAGTAAAATAGAAAGTCCTGAAGACACCAACAATGAGACATATGATCTGCCCAAACTGAATCAGGAGGACATACACAACCTAAACAGATCAATTTCAAACAAGGAAAACAGAAGACGCCATCAAAAGCTTACCAAACAAGAAGGGCCCAGGACCAGACAGATTCTCAGCCAAGTTCTATAAGAACTTCAAGGAAGAATTAATACCAGTACTCCTCAAATTATTTCATGAAATAGAAATAGAGGGAACCCAGCCACACTCATTCTATAAGGCTAATATCACCCTGATTCCAAAATCAGACAAAGACACATCAAAGAAAGAAAACTTCAGACCAATATTCTTCAAGAACATTGATGCAAAAATTCTCAATAAAATTCTGGCAAATTGCATACAAAAACATATTTAAAAAATAGTGCACCACAGGATAGGACTGTAGCTCAGAGATAGAGCACTTGCCTAGCATGTGTAAGGCACTGGGTTCGATCCTCAACACCACATATATATAAAGAGGAAAAAAATGAATAAAATAAATATCCATTAACAAATAAAAATATTTTTTAAAAAACAATGCATCAAAATCAAGTGGGGTTCATCCCATGTATGCTAAGTTGGTTCCACATATGGAAATCAATAAACATAATTCATCATATCTGTATACTTAAATAAAAGAATCATATGATTATCTCTATAGATGCTGAGAAAGCATTTGACAAAATGCAGCACCTCTTCATGTTCAAAACACTAGAAAAACTAGGGATTGTAGGAACATAGTTCAACATTATAAAAGCTATCTATGCAAAACAGAAGGCCAACATCATCCTAAATGGGGAAAAATTGGAAGCATTCCCTCTAAAAATGGGAACAAGATAGGGATATCCTCTTTCACCAATTCTATTCAACATAGTCCTTGAAACTCTAGCCTGAGCAATTAGACAGATGAAAGAAATTAAAAGGATACGGATAGGAAAAGAAGAACTTAAACTACCATTATTTGTCAAGGACATGGTTCTTTACTTAGAGGATCCAAAAAATTCCACCAGAAATCTTCTAGAATTAATAAATGAATTCAGCAAAGTAGAAGGATATAAAATTGATATCCATAAATCAAATGCATTTCTATACATCAGTGATGAATCCTCTGAAAGAGAACTAGGAAAACTACCCCATTCACAATAGCCTTAAAAAAAATAAAGTACTTGGGAATCAATTTAACAAGAGATGAAAGAGCTTTACAATGAAAACTACAGAACACTAAAGAAAGAATTTGAAGAAGACATTAGAAAATGGAAAGATCTCCCATAGAGTTCAATTTGAAGGGCAATGTAAAATTCTAAACAAGGAATCCTGAAAGGACTTAGCTGGCTGATTCTTGTTCAGGGTCTCTCATGGCTTTCAGTCAAAGTGCTAGCTTGGCTATTCATCAAAATACTTGATGCTTTTCCAAGAAGTTTCCTCATTTGATTTTGTCTGGCCAAATGGGTCTTTCCATTAGATGGTTTACAACAGGGCAGAGGACTTGCATCTTGGTAGGTTACCTCTATTTATGAAGTTGTTGGACCCTGCAATTGCTTTTGTTTATAAATAGTCAGAAAATGTCACTTCTATTATTATTATTGCTATACTATATGAACAAATTTCTAAGGAAGCCCAAAAGAGGGAAATAATAATTCAGATGACCAAAATAAATGAAGAAATAATCAGTGACTGATATTTAAGTTTGTGCTTGAACTTAAGAAGCAAAGATGAAAAGGAAAATCCCATCTTATGGGAACTAGATAGATTAAAGCATCTGTTTTTGTAGAATGATGAATATATATCTATGCACACACACATAATTCTAGAAGTTCACAGTGTGAATTTATGAGAATGGAGAAAAAAGTTATAAACAAGGTAAGCTGAGACTGGGTTTAAAGATTCATAAAAAAGGTATACACAAATAACACATAGTATTTTAATCTATTTTGTTGAAGAAATAGATGTGACTGAATTTTAGGACATGCATCTGTATACATAGGATAGTTAAGAACTATATGTAAACAGTGCGAAATTCTCTAAGTTTGGAATCATATTATATAATATGGAGCTATCAAATACTTCCTATAAATAGTTTTACAAGAATAAAGGTATCTATAACATCTAAAAATGCATGTAAGCTTCTTTTGTGGTAGCACCTAGAGTTAATATACTGAGAAAAAATTGAGATTAATTTACACATACACATTTATTTAAAGTCTCAGTTGTGTTTAAAACAGTGTTTAAGCATATCAAACAATCTGCATGATATCTTTAGTAATATGATTCTGTAATGTCCAAGGTTTCAAAAACACTTGTTTGAAATATCTCTTAAAGTTTATTTTTTAATTAGGAAACAATGTTTTGAGCCAGTCTGGGTGGGATGAGGTATCGATCAAATCCCTGAAAAGTCATCAAGCCCTCCAGATACTGCACTTGCTTATATTTTCTATTTTCCTAATAGAGTCAATGTATGTCCCATTACTCTTGAAAACAAAGAGTAGATTCAGTTGGCAAACCTCACAATTCCCTTGGAAATAACATTGCAGTATGTTACACGGTCTTTTTAATTACTTTGCTGCTTCTAACATTGAACTGTTGTTCAGTTTGTTTTTTCATTAAAATAGCACCATAAACTCAGATGTGAAAATTGAATCCCACTAGTACTGCATCTATATTGAACAATTATGGTTATTATGAAGAATTTTTATACAGACTAGTAGCAAATTTGATCCTAGAACTGAGACCTAAAGAGATTGAGTTTCTCACATAATTAGCTAAATGGCCAATTAGTTAATTACAATTCCTTTAAAAAGAATGACACATTTATGGAAAAATTGCAAAGTAATATTGAAAAAAAAGTTTTATTTTCTTATCAATATGTATTACACAAAAAATCACATTCACATTTAATTATGATAATAGATATTCACTATTATTCTAAAAAGCCCAATCTGTATGTTCTGATGACAATCAACAAACTTCCCAGTGAGCTATGGAAACAAATAAATTGCTACAGTTAATATAGGGAAAGTAAATGTCATAAGTGGCAGTACAACAATTTCATCTAATAATTTTGAGAAAGAACATCATATGCAATATTAATTTCTAATTTTTTATAACACATGTAAAACTTAGTTGTCCAACTCTACAAAAGAGCTGATAAGGACAACTCAGAGGGGACAAAGTTCATTTTGGTTCATGATGTTAAAAAGTTAAAATTGTTTTGACAGTGGTTCATCTATATCTAAAGGGAAAGACATAGTATAATAGAGAAGGGGACTTCTGTATGAAAGATGACAGAGAAAATAGGAAAAAAAATCTTAGAACATATCAATGAGTGTGAAGTGAGAACAGAAAATGTAGTCTATTTCATTTGCAAATGTGACATAAAAATAATAACAGAATGTTGATGGTATCTACCATAAACTAGTTACATGTAGACTAGTGAAATAAGAGGCTGCATTTTAGACTTGTATTCATTATAGCTTCATCCTCTGGCTCAGGGGATGAGAAACATCAGCTCACATTTCTCCTTGCAGAGAAAAAGAGTAGGACAACCCATCAAATGCCCCAGACTATCTAAAGGCTCTAAATGATTGGAAATTGTCTTTCTTACCTAACAGATCCAGCACACTTGTATTTTCTGTGGCCAGTAAAAATAAAGGTGACAGTTTGAACTAACAGCAGTCATAGCTTCTCCATGTAGATATGCAATAACTTTATATAAGATGACCCTTCAGAAACATGATGATAAAGGTTAAGGTAAAGATCTTGTAAATTATTCCATTCTACAGAAGATCTAGGTTAGCAGAATAATCCAGTTTTATGTATGCTTCCCACACTCTCTTCTTAAACCCCTTACTTTCTCAGTTTTCCCTATTACCTTAAACTCAGATTGTGCTTCTTTAATTTATTATAGATTTATACAGAGAGCACAGACTGAATTTGGCACCTGCATCTGTGGACCATAACAATCAGTTGCAGAGCAATTTCTCTACCTCTTTCCTTGGATCTAATATTCTGAGTTATGGAGGTCCTACATTGTTGTTCACAGTTCTATGGAACCAAACAGGCCAGGATGGCAGCGGGGTCATTCTTTCTCTCTTTAACCCTCATTATGAGGTTAGTTATGGCCTAAAGTCTCTCCTTTACTCAGTCCTTCCCATCAAGGCTCATTCATTACATTGATTTTAAATAAGAGCAAGTATGTATTGAGCAACCTAAATTAGTCCTTTTGATCTACTTACAACCAGCCAACCTGATAAAATATATACAATATATACAATGCCTCAATAACAATGCTTTCAGTTGTTCACACACACAATCCAGATTCAGTAGGGCTGATAGTATAAATGCAGTACAAGTCCAAAGATCTGAGAAGCAGAAAATCCAATAGTGTAAGATCCAGTCTGATCCAAGACCAGTATCAAAAGAAGACTGATGATCCAGCTTGAAGACAGTCATGCAGAGAAAAAAATGTTCTCACTCCTCCTTTATTCTACTCAGAACTTTCATGACTGTGTTAGGCATATCCACATCTTTATTCAGTCTACTGATTGAAATACTAATCTTATCAGAAACATCCTTATAGACAAGTCCATAAATAGTGTTTAAAATATATCTGGGCACTTGTGGTCCAACTAAGTTGATGCATAAAATTACCCATTGCAACAAGTTAAATCCTGACCAGAAGTTTGTTATAAAGGATTTTAACAACACAAAATAATCAGTTAACATATTTATTTTCTTGAGCCATTTCTTAATTAAAGGGTTTTTCAGTATACTTAAAAAGGAAATGACCAGAGAAGGGACAGTATGAAACTTTCCAGAGTTATAACAGCTTCAGTGCATCTTACTATTTGAGAACCATTATTTCCAACATATTTGACATCATTTTATTATCAAAAGAAATATTTTAAACATTTATTTGTTTTTATAACTTAAATTTGTTATTTTTGCAATTTTAAATATGGAATTATTTTCATTTTTTTAAAACTAAGCCCACATCGGAAGAGCATGAATAATAGAAAGATAAAAAAGAACGAAACCAAAGTGTGTAAGATAACTTCTGATCTAGTGGATCCATTCTCAATCTGCCTCATTAATATTGTAACAAGATACCAATAATAAATTATTAGTTGAAGATACTGTTGTAGACAGCTTTGCATTACTATGACCAAAAGAGCTGAGAAAGACCACTCAGAGTAAGAAAAGTTTATCTTGGCTCATGGTGTCAGAGGTTCAGTCCATGGTTTGCCGACTCCATTGCTCTGAGTTCAAGGTGAAGCAGAGCATCCTAGTGGAAGGATGTGGCAGAGAAAAGCAGCTGAGGTCATGGCAAGCAGAAAGGAGAATTTCCTTCATACAGACAAAATATAAATCTCAAGGACGCACCCTTAGTGACCTACACTTCTAGCCACATGCTTCCTGCCTACAGTTACCACCCAGTTAATTTGTCTCAGTAGATGAATCCACTTATTAGATTAAAGCCTTCATAATCTGATCTTTCATCTCTGAAAATTTTTGCATTGCCTCACATATGAGCTTTTGGGACACCAAATATCTAAACCATAATGATAGTGTATGTTGGAGTTATAGCTTGCAGCTCAAAAGGAGTGGAAAATTCATGTTTTATGTTCATAGAAACTGAAACACTTTATTTTCTCTCAAAACTCTATACATAATACTTTTTTCCAAAAGAAAAAATATTATCATTTTACATTTACATGCATGGATTTTCCTCAACATGTACTCAGCATTGGAGATTTGCAACAGAATGTACTTTCTGTTCACTTTCTGATGTCTGAGCAGAAGCTTTAAAGAGTCCATTTTGGAGCTTCCTATGCTCAGAAGCGTTTTTATGAAAACAACAAGAAAGAAGCTCTTCTTTTTCCTGTCAGATTCATCCAGAAGATTATACTTAACTGAAAGACTGGCCATAAAATATGAGGTTATATCAAATGTGATTTAGCTCAAAATATGAAGACTGACATTTTCATGAGACTGATTCTAGATGATAAATATTTGCAGAAATTCAGTAAAATGTGTTCATTTTGATTTTATTTTTATATCAATGCTGAAATTATTTTTCTAGGACTATATTAAATGCATAAGATACAGAAAATAAGTGTTTTCATTCCTTTAGAAATTTGATCTGCAGTTAATGAATTAATAGTGCAGTGATACTGGAGAACATTAATAAATGTTTTTGGGGTTTTTCCCTGGTAAACAAGTATAAAGAACTATCATTGATACCAATGAAATTTACTTAGTGGGATGGTTTTAAGAGCTAGTGTTCAAAATAAGGAGCAGCCAAATGTTGTCTTACTGTAGATATTTTTCTGCCTGAAATTGTTTTTCAATGACCAATTACAAACACATTTGCAGCTTCAGTTTAATGGACAGGTACCCAAAGGAATTAACATCCAAATTGGTTTGTATACTGCATCGTTAGCAAATTGCAAGTAAATTGTTTTGGCATATGTAACAGGAAAGCCCAATACAGACATGGTCTCTTCTATTTCCCCATAGTTTCCCTTAATAGAAATGGAATCATTATTATATTAGTGAGTGAAAACTAGTATAGTCATTTCATCTCCAATTCTGCACAGTCTCAACCAAGAGACAACATATGAATGACATATGATGTTCCAGCACAAAAAAGATGAAGCTCCAAATGGTAAAATCTGCAAGACTAGAATGACATAGAAGAGATTGACTATTGAGATTAACCAAGCCATGATGCCAGCTGAAGCACCACTTTGCTATTAAATGACAAGAAAGGTCCTCTGGTATTTTCATTGTTATTGTCTTTCTTCAAGAGGTAAGAGGACTGCTTTCCCTCAGTTCTAGATTCTCATGCTTATAGTCTCATAATCATAAAAGAAAAAGAATTCATTTTATTTTTAAAATTTAGTTAAAAATAATCCTGGGGAAGGATCCCAAAATGGGCAAGAAGAGGTAGTCCTATTACTTTAAGTATATTAGAAATGTTCTCAGAAAAAAAAAAAAACAATTAACCAATTTAAAAATCCTTCATACAATGCCTTCTACGCACTATGTGCTTAGTACATCTTAGAAAATATAATTATTGGTTTTCAGTTAAAGACAGAGGGATTGTAGCCATGCATGGAAATGGCAATCAGAAATGTTAAGTTTTAATTTCGGATTTCCTAAGAATAGGAACTTTGCATCTCAGAGCTTAACATTTTCATTCATAAAATCACCTTGAAAGAGGTCCTCTAATTCACCATGATTTTCTCATAAACATGATAAAAATTATCTTTTGTGCATAGTATGTGATCTGACCTATTCTAGTCAATAAATGCCAGTTTATTCCTCCTCTCTTTGTGGATTTTGGGGTGCCAATCCAATCGTGACACTAGTGGTATGACCTTGAGAAGTCACCAAAATCCTGTTTCCCACTATCTAAGGAAATTCCTATCCCTTCCTGACAAGACTGCTTGTACATGAAAATGAAGTGGTGCATATAATAGCACTTCATGGGGTTAAAAGCACTTTTAGATGCAAAGGCCTATTAGAGCAGATGGAAATCATTCCAGATTCACTTTGTGTCACTGCAGTCTTAGTAAAAGCTAATAGTATGTCAGTCTGCAACTGGAACCATAAACTAGTAAAGTACATTCCAGATCCATATATTTGACACTCTTTAGTTACTAACTGAGATTAATAATTGATTTCAATGTCATTATATAAATTATTAATGCTATATGAGTAGATAGTGAATGTGGATGATCCTATGTGGTAGGGCAAAAGTGTGATGAGAAATAAGTATGGTCATAGTAGAAGCAGGAAGATACACTTGTACTGGAGTCTAAGAATGCATTCCCCAGAATGTATGTATATGAAAACTAGGAGGAATTATTTTTTACAAACAATACTAATAGACTTTCTCTGTACTATCTTTAAGAGACTACCTGTAACAACAAAGAAGATTCTAGAAATGAATTTTTTAATAGGACTATGGGGGTATGTAAGACTTTTATCAGCTGCAGGATTAAATCATAACAAGAAGATATATATATTTTAAGGTCTACAGGGAAGAAATAAGAATCTATTTAACGTAAATGTTCAAGGCCATATGTCAGGATAAACTATTTTAAAGAAAATCTCCCTCACATTTAAAACATTCTCTACAAGAGGGAAAAAGAGGTGTATTAATGGAAAATGGTAAATGACTTCCTATATAAAAGAAGAGACTCTAGAAGAAAAGTAATGCTTGACACTGGAATTTTATGACCAGACTCAATGAATCATGGTACAAAAGCATGCTATTTTCTCTTTCTTAGAGTGGTTTAACTTTTATAAAATGTTCTTTCAGCCAAATATCTCTGCCACTGATTCACTATCCAGTCTCACATATCATGGGTTATTCTTCAATGTATTTCCTACTTTGGTTATTTTAACTTAAATATATTGCCATTCAGGTTTTATTTTATGAAATTGACTTATACTCAAGATTGTTTGACAGGTTTCTTAGACTTTATGCAGTTACCGACATTTTAAAAGTTATTTTAAATTATATATACCATCTAAAATCTGTCTCACTGGCTCTTTGAGAAATGAGATGACATTTTTAAGCTTGTGATGCCATTACAACATCTACCTAATGACAAGTGAAGATACTACTGGTAAGTTTTTTGTACTTCATTTTCTATCAGTATCTGGTACATGCCCATGTGCTTGGAACCATGAGTAGATATCTCACCTTTTTACACTTTTTAGCTATGACATACATATTTCTCTCTGTAGAGTGAGAAGTACATACAGGATTGTGTCTTCATAATGACAAACACATCACCCAATCCAGAGAGAAATGGGGGTAAAAGAAATTGTGAAAAATTTCTGCTTGGTTGACCTTCTACATTCTAACCCCTCCCTATTCCAGGTAGTTCTGTCTCTCAGAGGTCTTTATGAATTTTGCTCCTATGAAGTTCATTCCATTTTTCCATGTGACATAATTAAATTTGGTTTCTTTTCTTTGTAATTAAAGGTTCCCAACTAATGCAATGCTTTTTATATTTAAGTCCATTATTTTTTAAATCAATAGTCTTTCTGTCAGATGTTCACACTATACCAGGCAGCTACAGTGAAAGAGAACATGGCCAACAAGAGAACCACCCATCCCGCTCCCTCTGAAAGGATATAATTCATAGAAAAGTGTCCTGTATGTGAACTAAATTGATATCCAAGAAATATGGGATAGCCAGGCATGGTGGTGCACACCTGTAATCCCAGCACTTTGGGAGGCAGAGACTGGAGAATCATGAGTTCAAAACCAGCCTCAGCAATGGCGAAGCATTAAGCAACTCAGTGAGACCCTGTCTCTACATAAAACACAAAAGAGGGCTGGGGATGTGGCTCAGTGGTTGAGTACCCTTGAGTTCAATCCTTGGTACCAAAAGAAAAAGAAAGAAAGAAAGAAATATGGGATACAAATCTTGATCATTTCATATTTGTGTTTAAACTACTAATTTTTTTATCTTACATTTTTAACTACTTTAGCTTTAAACATGAGCAATGAATTTCTATAAAATGTCATTTTCATCTTCATACTACCCTATTCAATCTGTTTTTGGTAATAACTCTCTTTCATTCCTCTCTGGGTATGCTGAAATTCAGCTCTGATATGGTTCACCTAGAGTTAGTCCAGACCTCACCAGCTAAAACATGTGCAAACAAGTAACCTTAAAGTAGAGCAGCCACCATAAATGGCCTGTCCAAGAGAGAGAAGTTTGTAAGAGAAGTTGAAAGTTGATATGAAGTGAAAAGTAACCAGGAACTGCTGAGATAACTTTGATCTTATGTTTATACTTATGATGGACACTGAATCTGGTTCTTTAACAGACATAATTATCACAGTCTAAGCCCCAATAGACATTTCTTTTAATCATTAAATATAGTACTTTATTGATTTCCATGAGTCATTATAGAAATTTATTAAATCTGAAGAGGTGTGTGGGAACCTTCAATTTTGTAGCCAGTGTTTCCGTAGTAATTACAAATGGCTATAATTGGTGGTCTGGAGAACCTACCTGCACTGATATTTGAATTAAGGGTAATTTTGGTAGAGCACTGTGTCTTCAACTCTTGAGGTCTGGGCAACCTCTAAGTGACCCATGTCAGAGCTGAATTTCAGCTCAATCAAGTGTTCGAACAGGGTAGTACCAACATAAAAATGACATTTCATGGATATTCATCAGACATGTATAAAAGCTACAATTAAAGTGGAATATGGAAGTCAAAAGTTTTTAAAAGTTAAACAAAATTATGAAATGTTCAAGGCTTGTATCCTATACTTCTTATAGACCAATTGAAGCTTTTTAAAAGGCTTTTACTCTCTTTTTTCCTATGGACTCCTGGGAATTGATAGTGAAATATATAGGAACACTGAAAGCCAGTTGTTGAATCACTAATACCATTAAATAGGCTGTGGTGGCAAAAGGCAAATTCAACCAATGCTATAATTCAGGATACGCTTCTGTCTGTCTCCTTACCTTTTTTTTTCCTTTTCTCTTCTTCCTTTTCCTCTTTTTCTTCCTCCTCCTTAATTTCTCCCTTTCTTCTCTTTCTTTTTGTGTCATCTTTTCCTTTCTCTTTCCTTCCTCCCTCTCTCCTTCCTGCCCCCCTCTCTCTCTTTCTTTCTTTCTTGCTTTCTCCCCCTCTCTCTCTTCCTTTCTTCCTTTCTCTCTCTCTCTCTCTCTCTCTCTTTGAGTCAGTTTACCAGTCCACCATATCTTATTCCTCTTACTGTACATCTTGCTCCTTGGCCTCTGTGTTGATGAGAAACACAGGAAATTGTAGGTCCAGTTCTGTGGATGAACAGTTTGGGAAAACAGGGCAACTAATGCTTTTAGGCATGAACATTTTACCAAGAGGAAACAGAAGCTAGAATACAGTGGACAAATTCACTCATTTATTTATTTACACTTCCTGAATCTCACTATACACATTCTTTGCTTAAAACAGCAATTGTGGTAGGCCTTTCACCAAGCATGCACAAGACTTTGTGTTCAACACCAGCACTGTGAAATAAAGAGGTAAATTCCAAGTTAGTTCTAAAACTATTACCAATACATAAAAATATCTTAAACAGAAATATTTTACATTAATTGTAATTTTAAAAAATTACGATGTATTCTACCCAATCCATATTACCAGTCTTTTCTATGCACTGTTCACTTCACCAAACTTCAGACTTACTGGACCTTATACAGTACATTTAAGATATACATCTATTATAAGGACACTATTTTAGAGCAAAACAAATACTATTACATGTGGAAATAGTGAATGTGGGATTTCATCATCTGGTTTCATTATCATATGTGTGTGAAGAAAAATATGGGTTTATCAAACAGTACACAATTCAAATTTGTCTTCTGTTGATGTTCTCAGACTAAAAATTGTATTATCAAGTGAATTTGTAAGCATATTTCTATCTGAATCCACAGTGTTAAAATCTAATTCTTAATCATTTATCAGGTTTTATGCAAACTTGCTAAATAGGAGAAATAAAAGTTATTCTAATAGTGTTGGTATCCTCTTCAAGAGATGTCTTAGAAGCCAGGTGTAGTGGCACATACCCGCAATACCAGTGACTCAGGAGGTTGAGGCAGGAGGATCCAAGTTCAAGGCCAGCCTGGGTAATTTAGCAAGACTTTCAGCAACTTAGCAAGACCCTATCTCAAAATAAAATTTAAAAAATGCACTTGAGGTGTAGCTCAGTGGAAAAATATACTGGATTCTTTCCCCTGTACAACAGAGAGAGGGGGGGGGGTGTGTGTATGTGTGTGTCATGGGGAATGCTAAATTGAAAACTGAATAACAGTCAACATGTAGTAAATGTGCAGCTTGTTTGACTTCTCTGATGACAGCCCTAAAAGACTGAGTCATTGTTGGTGTTTGATTTCAGTGCTATGCAGGCCCTTTACATTTCCTCATTTCCTGCCTCCATTTTTTTTAACCTTACTTCTGCATTCTTGAAATTATACTCTGAAATAAAATACTAGCAAATAAACTTCAGTCTTGGTCAATTTCCTGAGAATCAGACAAGAAATCTTGACTGAACAGAATAGAAACAATACTTTTAATGCTTAATTTTAACTCAGCTAAATTTGGTATTATTTAATGGTTAATTTTACAAATAAATATATTAAGGATCATTTTTTAAGAAATAGAAAAGAAAGATAAGAAAAGCTAACACTTTTACAGTATTAAAAACAAGTGTGCTATTCTATATCCATGTATACATATTTGTGAATGTTCCTGTCTGAAATTTTAATGTGTATTATGTATTGATATGAGAGAGAGAACTAATAACATACACAGGAAGATATTATGCTTAGAATAAAACAAAAATAGTAGTTGTAGTGGGGGCTTACAAAACTGATAAAGAAATAAAGGCATCCTCTGACAGCTTTGTCTAGGAGCTGGCTTAACACTCAAGCTAGACCATGGGGTTCTCTTATAGAACAAAAACAATCTCACAGTTCCACAACATCAGAAATTGCCCTTCTGTGATTTCAATACAGAAAGACAAATTCACTCTCTTGAACATGACAACTCTAGGTCAGAGCTCAAAAAAACCCCAACAAAACCTACAGATGTATTATTCACAAGTTTCTGTTTCCTTTATGACTAAGAAGTGCCTGGCAAAATGCCAGCTTTGTTCCAGAGCCTTTAGAAAACCCTCAACACTCTTCGCCAGGCAAGTTAGTGATCTTAGATGGAGCCTTCCTGCAGAGCAAGTGGAATAAAGTTTTTCTTCTAGTTTTCAATTCAGTTGAAATGTTTTGAGGTGTGTGTGTATGTATGTGTGTGTGTGTGAGATGTGTGTGTGTGTGTGTGTGTGTGTGTGTGTGAGGAGAGAGAGAGAGAGACTGCACGATAACCAATGTGAAAGATGATTAAAATAGAGACATTTTAGTTCCCTGGATACAATTTATCCTCAGAAAATGTACTCTTTTTCAAAAAAGAAATTAGAGCATTTCAAAAAACAAATAAAACTGTAAACTCAAATGCGAAACCAAAATTGCTATTGGAAACTATTTTCCCCAGATTTATGAAGTCCTGTAGCAGCTTGCTCAAGCCATCTTTGTCTCTGACCTTAGCCAAGCAAAGGAGATAAAAATAAATAAAATGCAAATTTCACTTCTTTATTTTGTGATAACAGTTTAATCATCTTAACACACTAGTTCTCATCATCTGTGCTGGATTAATGTTTTCCTAAATGGACTGGACTGGCAGACAAGTCTTGCAAAGCCCCTCAAAAAATGAAATTGCAAGATTTTCTTTAAAAGAAATGAAAAAATGGCCTTGAAGAGTCAAGATGGCAGATTAGAGGCAGCTGGCACCAACCCGATTTTCCACATGATTTTATGAATATAATTGGAATGACTTGGAGAGTGCTGAAGTTCCATAGTGGACATCCAGAAACTTGGAGAAATACAGAGACTTTGGATCATGAAACAGAAGGTGAAAAAGTGTCCCAGCACCTGTTTACATGGCAGCACAGCAGGGAGTGAGGGTAGAGGTGGAAGAGCAGAGTACTAGTGAATGGTATTGGCACAGGAGACAACATCTTGCAGAAGTATGTCTAAGGAAACAACAGACTTGGCATCTACATCGCAAATACTCTGGAGAAGTCCTCTGCATCTGCCAGGGTATTGTCATGGCACTGCAATAGGGAGACTTTGTCTAATTGTACTGCTCTGGGAGTCAGGGTTCTTGCATTTCCCTGTCCCTGGGTCCTGGTGACAATATTACTACACTGGATCAGTGGGTGGTTGCCTTGAGAGTCAGTTTGATGCTAGAGGAGAATCTCTACACAAACCCACTGCGAATTATACGCTAAAGGGAATGGAGGACTCTTCCTACTTAAAACCAGTGACTAAAGCCAGTTGCAGGACTCCCAAGGAACAAACAATCACGTATGATTTTGTGCAAGAGCTAGGTCTTAGAACACCAGAGTAGTGGGTGGTTGATTTCTTGGGGTTCCACAATCCTTTCCCCACAGCACAGACTGTCATGACTCTATAGCCTTCCCCATGCATGGAGTACATAGCACAAAAGGTACTGAATTCCCTGAAATGCCACAAAGCCCTCATCTGCCCTTCCCTTGAAGGGTGCATCCCAAATAACTGGAAAAAAATATTTGTTTGTGGAGCTTTGTGTTTCACCCTAGCTTGTTTTGGTATGCAGGGCAGCCCCAGTTACTCCAACTGGCCCTGGTCACTGATAAGTCCCACTGATTGCTTTCAAAGCACAACAAAGGAAAGAAGAAGAGGATGATGGTAATCTCAGCCTCTACTTCCTCTAAGGAGTACATAGCCTAAGACGACTCAGGAAGCAGCTCTGAGCTGCATAGGTCCCAGTCATCCACGTTGCTGGCACATTTGACCTTCTTCACACAGAGGAAAAAAAAAAATATTTCAGGGGAAATGACTTTTTACAAATACATTTTGTTATTGCTATTTATCATTTGCATATTTTTTCTTTTTTCTCTAATATTTAATTTTTTCTCTCAATATTTGTCTTTTTGTCCTTTTTTACCTTTCCAATGCTTCTCTTGATTTTTCATTTTTTCTCCTCTTTAATTTTAAAAATTTCTTTCCTTTTTTCCCATTTTTCTTCCATAGTTTTAAAATTATTTTTATTGTTTTTAACTTTTGAATTTATTTTATTTGGATTTTACCCCTTTTTGTTCTGTTGTTTTGTTGTAATTTTGTTTACTTTCTTTTTTACCATGTGGTTGCTAGGGATTGAACCTAGCATTTCAAGGACATTGAGTGGATGCTCCTCCAGTGAGCAACACTCCCAGCCCAACTGAGAGGAAACACACCACACTCCAGGTACAACTGAGCCCCACTCAGAATAGGTCAGTTACTTCAACTCAGACAATAGGGGAGAAAAGAGGCCCCAGGCATCATTGTAGCCCCAAGTACTTATGGCTGGAGAAGGGATGAAATCTTGCTCCGGGAATCCACACCAAAAGTAGTAGTAGAGAGAAATAACTAGATAGTTGGAGACATTGCATCTATGGACCTCAACTTAAGTAACTATTACAGTACTAATTTCATTTCAACATATTGCTAAAAACATGTCAGGAGTAACCACAGAGGGTGCCCGCCCTATACCACGCCTGCCTAATCTATAAGAGTGATCTCATTCTTGGGAGACTCTCAGAGAAGTGAACACCTCAGGCTCTCACACAACACATTGTGTTCAAACCCCTAATTACAGCTAAAAAGCCACTAGGAAACCACACTATGAAGTCAAATTTGGATTAAATTCAACAATACACAACGTGAGTGAAAGAGTTGTACCAATATTTTCATGGTCTCAATATGAAAATGAAATATAAGCATGCTTATGAAAAATGCTTAATAAATTTGTATGTATTGCTGCCCACTATTAATAATAGTTTAATTTTCCTTTACATGCTTTTACATGCTAGCACTTGAAGATTTTTTCTTACATTTTTATTCTATAAAAGACATCAATGTTTGGAGTAAATAATAAATAAATTAGATATCTTGGTTTTTATTCCAATTTTTTAAGTCAGAAGAACTTTTTGTTAATTTCTCCTAACAGAATAAGTGATCTAATACATGTTGTTCATGTACTGTTTTTCATTTAAGATCTCAAAGTGATATTAATGTTATTATATCATTTTGTTAACAGTCTTATCATCTCTTCTTCACAAATTTTGTCTAGGAAGTTGGCAGATAATTGAAGTGGGATAAATTAAATGACTTTTCCAAGGTCAAGATCCAAGCTATGGAGACAATAGAGAAAAGGTATCTGTTATAAATTTCCATGTCTTTATCACAGTTACTCAATATCAGTCAAGATCATCTCTCAGATACTATTCTTGTTGTTGAATTTCTTGGTGAAGAGTTGGACTCTAGGTCAACATATAACAAAATTGCTCCTTCAGCAATAATACAAATGTGTCATTTCATTTATGTGATGTTTTACAGATTGCTCACACACATTTTTTGTATGTAATTGCAGATTGATGTTTTGAACCTGCCTTTACAAGCAAAGGGGCTGAAGTTAATAATGATATTTGTAACTTAGGAAATATCCATTTTTCCTTGTTGTATTTATTTATTTAAATCCAACTCTAGGTGATCAATAGCTAAATTATGTGTATTATACAGATATGTAATGCTCACTAAGTAATTTTTCCAAGGTCACATTACTAACACTTCTCTCTCTCCCTCTCTCTCTCCTTTTGCATGTATGTATATGTGTGTGTAGAGGTTTTGCTATGTTGTCCAGTTTAGTCTCAAACTTTCAATCTTCCACCTTAGCCTCCCAAGTAGCTGAAATTATAGCTATGTACCATATGATTGACTGAAAGCTGGGATTTTAAACTCTACTTTTTCAATACCAAATTATGCATAAAATTTCTAAGATACACAGAAAGATTATGTAATGGTGAATGGTAAAATCAAACTTAGATGTCCCCTGTTAATATTTC
This sequence comes from Geosciurus inauris, assembly GCA_004024805.1. Classification (NCBI taxonomy): domain Eukaryota; kingdom Metazoa; phylum Chordata; class Mammalia; order Rodentia; family Sciuridae; genus Geosciurus; species Geosciurus inauris. Next base: position 122,773 of record PVHX01004123.1, read on the forward strand.
CACTGTTGCTGGACCATCAACAGCCTACAACTTTGCTGGCCCAAGTACATATGCATCATGAACCCCCCACTTCCACTTCCACTGTTTAGGAAACATCCAACAAATTCCATGTACCTGATGCTTTCACTCATTACCAGAGTAGCAACACCAGGCTGCCCCATCCTTCCTACTGTGTGTAACACATCCCCCTGGACCACAAGAGCATCCAATCCCCCGTGTTACACCTAAAACAGAAGAGCTCCCCACCCCTGCCTCCATATACAGCACACCCAAAGTCACTGATTACAACTGAAAAAGCTTTAGTCTTCTGTGGTGGGTGCCCAGTTGGAACCAAATCAACATAACCTGTGAAACACTCCCTAAGACACATCTTCTGGAGAAAGCCATTTGCTATAAAAACCACTTTGTGAAGATGATGGAGACAACTGATCCATTATAGTCATAAGCCTCATTTCACAAGTAAAGATATACACAGGCTGAAGGTAAAATGAGTGAAAAATATAATTTCCACAAATGGAAAGCAAAAATGAGCAGGAGTACCTATAGTAAATGGACCTCAGAGAGAGTAATAGAACATTTCATCCAACACATTCTTTCCTTCAGCACATGAAACATTCTCTGGAATAGACCAGATATGATGCCACCAATCAAGCTTTAACAAATTCAAATGACAAAATCATGTTATGTCTATTAATCTGACCACAGTGGCACAAAACTAGAAATCAACAACGAGAAACTTTGGAAGTTGTACAAAAACACAGAGTAAACAACATGCTGTTGAGTGAACGCTGTATTATTGAGGAAAGCAAAATTGAAATTTAAGAAAGGACAGTGAAAAAATAAAAAAAAACATCCAATATCTTTGAAATACAGCAGAGTTAGTACCAACAGGTAAATTTACAGCAACAAGGACCTGTAACAAGAAAATAGATTTAAAACAAACAGCCTAACAATGCATCTCAAGAACCTAGAGAAGCAAGATTAAATCAAACACCAAATCATCAGAAGGAAATAAATAGTAAAAAATGGATCAGAAATTAGTGAAATAGAGCAGGGCATGGTGGCGCATGCCTGTAATCCCAGCACTTAGGGAGGCTGAGACAGGAGAATCACGAGTTCAAAGCCAGCCTCGGCAAAGGTGAGGTGCTAAGCAACTCAGTGAGACCCTGTCTCTACATAAAACACAAAATAGGGCTGGGGATGTGGCTCAGTGGTTGAGTACCCCTGAGTTCAATCTGTGGTACCAAAAAAAAAAAAAAAAAAGAAATAGGAACTAAAAAAAATACCAAAGACTAATGAAACAAAGAGCTGGTTTTCTGAAAAGATAAAATTTCTTGGTTAGGCTAACCAAGAAAACAGAAGAACATACCCAAATAAATAAAACTAGAGATGAAAATGGGCATAACCATTGATACCACATAAATACAAAGTATCATTAAAAAGAATTATGAATAAGGATATGTTAACAATTTGGAAAACCTAAAAGAAATGAATAAGTTCCTGGGCAAATAGAACTAGAGAGAAGTGAACCATGAACATATAGAGAACCTGAACAGAGTAATGATGAGTAAAAAGTATAAGTAATAGATTGGTAATTATTAGAATAGAGTAGTAATAAAAGTGTCTCAACAAATAAAAGCACATATGGCTTTACTGATAAATTCTACTAACATTTTAAAGAATTCAATTTAATTTTTTCTCAAACTATTTCAAAAATTTTAAAGGGAACAGAGGTCCATTATTATTATTTTTTGAATCCTCCCTAAGGTCTCCTCAGAGAAACTCAATAATTACTACATTTTTCTCATGATAAAATATTCTTATTGAAATGACCAGTGTTTCCCCATGAGAAGCATTTCCTTAGATGCAACTAGTAATAAAACCAAATTTCTTTAATTACAGGTGTATTTCTCATGTCCTTAATTGAAGGGCTTTTGCAATGTGCTCCCAACTTTTCATTTTTACCCTGTTTGCACATAGTAAAATTTTCAGTGGCTTGGAAAATAATTAACTTATATATCATAAACATAAGTTTTTTGAAACCAGTTGAAAAAAGAAATGTCACATTTTCCAACAGAAATAGACAATGGTAAGTAGCTAGGATCTTAAACATGTAGCTATCCTTTTGTTTTTTTTTATATTCTGCTCAGACCATGCTCAAATCAAGGAACATACATCTGAATAAATTCTATATCCCACAAGGTCATGGAATGATAGATCTAAGTAATCGTTTTATCCTCCATATTGCCTGCCATATAAAAGTTTGTTAATATTAGTTAAATTAAAAATTGAGGCAGAGAAATTAGATTACAATGTACAGTGACTTGTTGATCTTTGTTGTGCCAGAATTCCAACGGCACGGTCATCATTCCGGATGACTGTGGAGATGCCAGTTTTCTTGTGCATCTTTTCATTGGTTATCATTGTATTCTTCACTCTCCCTGGATACTTCAAAATTCCAGCATGCTATACAAGCCCAATTGTTATTATAACTTAAAAATATGTAATTAGCTCCTTTCAAAGGTACATTACCCTATTTTAACCTGACTGCTTTTTTTGTGAATAGTTGAAAACTAGCATGAATCCTGGTTTTTGTTTAGTGGGAAAGCTGGTTTCCACAGACAGCATGGAAGAGGAGTACAATGAATCACAGTTCAAGAGACATCAAATAAAAAGGAAATTGTGGTTTAAACACTACCTTCTCATGCAGGAATTGAAGTACTAAAATATCCAATGAGGCAATACATGGAAAGAAAAGAAATCTTGATATTTATAGCTTAACTGCAGAGCAAAAGCACAGCAACTAATCTTTAGAACATCACAAACTATGAAAATGAAAGTTTGGGACCCATTTGAAGTGAATAAAACTAACGTCTGTCAGGCAATGAAGTCACACTTTGATGCTATTAATAAAACAAACATGAGTCAACTTGGCAGCTACCAAGAATTTTAAATTCCATTGAAGCTCCTGAAGTACACTTAAGAAGAATTTTAAATATGTCTCCAAAATCTTCAAATTTCATATTAACAAGGTCTGCTATAGTATTGGTTAGCATGCATAATTTTTTCCAGTGCTTATAATAGCCCATGCCTGAACAAGTCTGTGGGTCAGAAAATAGAATCATTGATTGGTCAAAGTAATAAAATTTAATAAAACTGTAATAAAACTGTCATAAAATTTGACAGTTGGTCCTGTCCTACTTACACCACAAGAACTGGAAAAGGTGATTTTTTGTAGAGGTTCTCCTGGAAAATCAAGTCTTATTTCTAGAAGAAAGATAATTAAGACTAGAGAAATGTGAAAAATATTAAGTGTCCAGTTGATGTGATTAAGAAGCTAAGATTTTAGAAAGTCACACATATGTAGGTATATATTATATATGAATTTATATACTTCGTGTGTCTTATGTATACATAAATAGACCACATATTTTCCTGTTCATATATGTTTATATATATATATCTCTTATTCACATGTAGTAGATCTATGCATATTTCATAAGTTCTATTTATGTATGTAAACTATGTGCATGTGTAATAGTTACCGATCTATTTTTTACATGCATAAAGTAGTCATTCAACAGATATTTGATAGGTGATTATTGGCTTAGTTTTACCTGCAAATTTTACCTTTCATATCAGCATCATGTATAAAGGCGAGGGTGGGGTGTCTGATCTGTGGAAGCATGGCTCTTCAATGTCATTGTGACCTCTTAGGATTTTGGTCTGAGACTTTACAGTAAATCCTATAACAAATGACCACATGTATGATTTTATTTCTGGATTTTGTGAAAGAAAAACAGAAAACACTGAGACAATGATATGAATTTTCCTGACAATAAAGAAATAAAAGTGAATGTATTGATACTCTCTTTGATGGAAGTTCAGTGATGTAGATTTTCCCATTAGAAATTTCATTTAAATAAAAGACAACATGGTAGATTAAAAGTAAAAAAGAAGCATTGAAACTACTAGTAAATTGCTAAAATGGTGTTTCAACACTTTTCACTGTCAAATTTTAGATTGGAACTTTAGAGAAAGACTTGATTGCGTAGATTGGTTGTTTATAGCAAGTACTGTATATCTAACACTTGGCACTCACTGTGTTTGATAAACATTTATGTAATTAAGAATTTTCAAGAGATATTTTTCATCTCCAAATATTTACTTGAGTTAAATAGTATGGTATTTTAAATCATGTGTAAAGAATAAGCATAAGATACCAATATGTTAGGGAAATATGATATAAAAGAAGAAAGAGAATTACAAGGGATTGAACAGGAAATCAGAAGACAATTAGATAAAATCTCCTTTCACTATTGATCTTGAGTGAGTGACAAGACTTTTAATTTTCACATCTACTAGAAAAAACTTGTTTATCTGAATTGAAGCCCTGTATCTACTAGCTATATATCCTCAGGCAGCCTATATAGTATATCTGAACCTTACTTTAAAAAAAATTTGTTGGGCTGAGATTGTAGCTCAGTGGTAGAATGCTTGCCTCGCATGTGTGAGGCACTGGGTTCAATCCTCAGCACCACATAAAAATAAATAAATATATTGTGTCCATCTATAACTAAAAAAATAAAAAATAAATTATAAAAAATTGTTTAAAATTGAGAGGAGTTGTGATGAAAATAAAACAAGACTTTTTATGTGAAAACTATTATGTGAGCAATAATTAATAAAGTATTACATAGAACTCTATTTGTGTTGGTAAAACATATAATCAGGTTTCCTTTTCCAAAAAGTCTTCTTTAACTTCATGGCTGTTTGAAGGCTCATATTTCCATGCCATCCCTACTGGGACAGATATGGAGAATATATTTAGGGATCTAGTAGAACAGATCTTGAAGAACAAAAGCACAGGATATAATATTCATGGGTAGTAAAAGCTCCATGTGCCATATGGAATGACAGAACTCATGCACCTCATATTTTATTTGCTCAGCTTCCTATTCACTTTTTGTTTCACTTTATGTTTAATATGCAAAAAGAGAAATAAAAGTAGTGATATGTACATGTTTGTGTACAGCATGGACGAGAACAAGAGAAAGAGAAGAGGCATGCATTGTAAAGATGAGTAGGGACCATTGTCAGTGATCTTTGAACCAATAAAAGAATTAGAGTTTATATGAATTACTTCAAGGGAATACATTTAAAGAGAAAGCCCACCATGGAGAAAGGTTTAGGTTCGAAACAAGTGATTATGAATGCTTATGCTAGGATTCTGGTGAAAATGAAGTTGGGGCAGGGAAGTTGGATTAAACAGATGAATACCAGACGAAGTTTGCAGATCTTGGTGATATGAGATGAGATGAAGAAGGAGAAATGAGAATGATTCTCAGGTTTATAAACTTGTTGCTTTAAGAATTCCAGAAAATATAGGGAAAGAATCAACCAGAGGGAGGAAAATGAACCAGTGTGATCTAGTCTGCCTTTGAAGTAGGGTAAAGAATCTTAGGAATTGTGTATACGTCTGGAAGTTCTCTCATATTGGTAGAGGTCAAAACCATGAAAATAGCAGTGAACCCATTTTTATTTTAAATAAATGATCAAAGACCAAACTCCAAGAACAATTAAGTTTAAAAGGTATGAGAAGAAAGGAGATTTGGAAAGAAAATCAAAGCTGAGCTATGAGAGAAATTCTAGTGAAATTGTATTTTCTTATTGAAGATTCCCTTTGTCGGAGTGATCTGAATACTAACTTTGTTTAATTAGTAATGAGTGACTGGGCAATTTAATGGACTTCTTTGTGTCTACATTCTTCTCTGGCAGGGAGATGGAAGTGCCTGTAAATTCTGTGATGAACACATGAGGAAATGAACATATCTGTGTTAAACCAACATGGAGGTATCTACAAATGAGAATGATATTTCCTAGCATATGTATGATTATTAGAAAATGGTTATAAGTCACAATAGAGAATACATATCAAATGACTGATTCTCAATCTGAGCTGAAAAGCTATTGTTAGAAAGCCATAGCAAGGCAATGAAATCTCATCACGTAATCTTAAAGCGTACTCCTTTATCCTTTTGTCAGTTTCTCTTACCAAATTGCATGCAGTTCCTCTGAGTCATCTTTGCCTGCTTACATTTGCATCACTTTTCCTATTAACCAATGCAGTAATGTCCAGTTTGCATATGTTCCTCATTAGCTACTTTAGTGCCATGAGGGTTTTTTTTTTTTATTAGTTGCCATGGAGTTTTAAAAACATTGTTCTGCCTGGGTATTTATTATTTCAATTACATTAAAAGCAGGACATAACAAGTTGGCAAATGTATTTTCTTTTCAAAATAAAACTTTACAGGACAGAAAAGGAGTTCTATGTTTTCTACTCAAGGTACAAATGAGGTTCACAGAAATATTTCTACAATTTCTCTGTCAATAGCGTGCCCCTAAAATGGAGAACTTGGTGTGAACTGTTGGCACAAGCATCCCTACCCATAAGCCTTCTCACCTATGTGTGCATTTATATTGAATGCAGTTTTTACTGAACACCAAGTTTGTGCTAAACACCAATTAGCTGTATCACTTACAAGAGTGGGCTTACCCATGATTCAGAAAAGCCCAGTGCTTCAGTTTTCAGAGGAAAATAAATAAACCCCAGTAATTGATGAGGATACTTTTTTATCTCTTAAACAGGCATCCTAATAAATCCTGTTTCTTTGGACTACTTTGAAACTGGGGAGTCCAAAAAAATATTGAATGGTTATATTTGTCATAAACAATACTTTATTCAGGTTATTTTCCAGGAATTTCAGAATCTTCATTATTGCAAAGATCCAGGGTTGATTATCTCAGTAAGAAGTGTGGATTCTGATTTTCTAAGGTTTCTTTCTACAGTAGACTAATGTGCAGAATAGTTTTGTTATATCATTTGCACAGTTTGTTGTTCAAAGTAAAGGTTAATGCATATGGCATGCACATTAAAGAAAATTTGAAAAGAAAATAATGGCAAATAACTACTCCAATCCTACCACTCCCAGTTATCTGGATATCATTTTAACTAATCCTGCTTCAAGTAGTTCTTGCTTGCAAATTTCATTTAACGTAAAGGATTCCTGCCATGGTGTTAGTTCATTGAGTTCTCTATTCTCATTATGGAAAATTCATAATATTTAGAAAATTCAAGCCAAATAAAGGCTTCCCCTTCAAATATCATCAGTTCTTTAAATTACTGTTCACATTTTACAGAATCTTTTTCAATTATATCTCCCTGAGGTGTCATAACTGAGAAAAAGGATTGTGTAAAAATGAACTCTGCCCTTCAGTACCAACCTGCTTCTGATTACTGGTGGAATCCAGAGAAAGTTCAGAAATCTTCAAAAAGTGCAGGCAGCAGACTTCCTTATGACTCTTTTACAAGTTAAGCTTGCAAGGCATTATGGGATCAGAGTATGTTTCTGGACCTTTCTTGATCCTGCTGTTCTTTCACCAATATTAGGTGATTATCATGAATTTCAGTTAGAAAAAAATAGTTTAAAGACTCCCTCTAAAGCCCCATTATTCAAATTGTTAAATCAGGTAAATACCTGTCTGTGACTCTAAAGCATCTAGTAGTTCTTCCCAGTGAATTGTCTCCTTTTCTGCACAGGATACTCATTCAAATATTAGAAGAATAGATTTCTTTATACCCCCACTCCTGCCTTTCACCACCCTCAGGAGAAGTGAGAACAAATGAACAGTCTTGTATTCTACTCATGTGTAGTCCAGTGACAAAAAGGAAATGTGAGATATTTCTCTTTTGGGAGGTCTACCGACCACTGGCCAGAAAATCACAGCTGGTGGTGACAGGTCCCCAAAAGGGTTGGGCAGAGAGGTTTGAATGGAAGGAAGTCTTGAAGAGGGGCATGCATAGTATGAAATTCATCCAACCTAATGCATTATATTCTGCCACTCCACTGGTGCTGTGAGTCTAGGAGCATGAGTGACCTGAGCCAAGCTGTGTGACCCCTGAGGTTGGTCCCACTGTGGTAACCATTAAAGGTCGAAGGGCTTCAGCAGTTAGCATTGCTGGTCCAAATTAAAGGTTTTATCTATGATTATAATCTGAAACATTTGCTGGAGAGTACATCTCTTCTCTGGTTATCTCAGCCCTTTGAACATTGTTGATAGTTCTCAGTGAATGGAAAAATGGCTTTTTCTTA